>NW_020868416.1:47500-65000 GCF_003789085.1 Penaeus vannamei
GCCGATTCCCGCACGAAACAGCTGTCCCATTTGCCAGCAATGAGAGAAGTTTTAGAGCGGGGCGCGGATTCGGGGTCGCGCCGAGGTGGGAGGGGGGAGGGGAAGAGGGGGCGGGAGGGGGTTACAGGTGGAGAAATAAAGAGGGGATTGAGGGGGACTCTGCTGGGATGGGCGAGAAGGCAGGGGGGGGGGTGGGTGGAAGCAGGGTGAGGGAGGGGGAGGGAAGAGGGAGGGGGAGGGGGTTACAGGTGAGAAATAAAGAGGGGCGATTGAGGGGACTCTGCTGGGATGGCGAGAGAGGGCGGGGGGGGGAAGCAGGGGAGGACGGACCGCCGCATCACACGGAGGCAAAGTAAACACGTTCTTTTTACAATACATGAAGTGTGACGTCAATAACGCTCCTGCTCGTGTTGCCGCGGGAATGGGGAAGCCTTGTCGCGCCGCAGGGGGAGGGGGAGGGGCGCGGGCGGTGGCGGAGGTATGGTGTGTAGAGCGGGTACGGTGCACGGCGAGGGCGGTATGGTGTAGGGTGTGGTATGGTGTATGTCGTGCACGGTATAATGTCGGTGTTGCGAATGGTGGTTGCGGTATCGTGTATGGTGATGGCGGTATGAAGTACGGTGAATGTGATATGGTGCACGGAGAGTGGGGTTGGCGCGTGCGAGGCGAAGGGCGGGCGCAGCGAAGGGTGAAAGAGGTGGGAGAGTAATGGTGTGTGATGAAACGGGCGGATCCATCTGTCTGCGTCACTGTGTGTCTTTATTTGTGTCTTGCGTTCGCTCTTATGCGCATTATCGATCGACAGTGACTTAAGAGTAGATTTCGAAACCTTCTCACCATAGCGGTCGAGGAGAATTGATATTTGCGAAGGTTTTAGCACTGTCAAATGCAGCTCAGAGTGCGGAGGGGCTGTCACTCTGGCCGCGCGGGGATGAAGCTTATGATGACATTAACATGAATCCAGATTTGATGACAATCGCATCACGAAAGAGATAATCGTGGCCGACGGCGTTTATGTCGGCGCTGGAATTCGTTTCCAGAAGCGGCGGTCAAACGCATCTGCCATGACGCGCTCCAATGTATTCCAGCTGTAATACCGTAATGAAGACCATCCACTCCTCCGGCAAGAGAATTCGAAAGAAACAAACCGCCGGAAAACCCTCACGTAAAAGAAGCACGTCGCGGGACAGAAATATGCAAAGAGCAGAACAAAAGGAGTTCGCTGTAATATTTAGACAAGCGATGCACAGGACACCATCCCGAGAGGGCCTTCGGGTCTGGCTTTTACCGGCGTGTTTGAGCCGCGCCTCGTAAAGCGCTCTCGGGCCTTCGGGGCGGCGGCGGGGAAGCGTCTGGAAGCGAACGGACGCGCCGGGAGGGATCTAGGAGGGAAGGATACAATGGGAATCATCTGGGAGGGAAGGATACGTCGAGGAGGAAGGGACTCGAGAATCCTCTAGGAGAGGGAAGGGAATGGATCAATGGGAATCATTTGGGAGGGAAGGATGCGTCGGGAATCATCTGGGAGGGAAGGATACGTCGAGAATCCTCTAGGAGGGAAGGATACAATGGGAATCATCTGGGAGGGAAGGATACGCCGAGAATCAACTAGGATCACATCAGGAGTAATCTAGAATCGAGCAGAGACACCGGTACCGATCTAGAATGGATCAGATGCATCTGGAACGATCTCGAAGGGATCAGATGCATCTGAGGGATGCATCTGTGGATCAGATGCTATCTGAATCAGATCTAGATGATCATCGAGGGGATCATCTCGCGAAGGGATCTCGGAATCGATCATCTGGGACGATCTCGCAGATCATCTGGGACGATCGAAAGGATCAGATGCATCTGGGACGATCAAGGATCAGATGCATCTGGGACGATCTCGAAGGATCAGGCATCTGGGACGATCTCGAAGGGATCAGATGCATCTGGGATCTCGAAGGGATCAGATGCATCTGGCGATCTCGAAGGGATCAGATGCATCTGGACGATCTCGAAGGGATCAGATGCATCTGGGACGATCTCGAAGGGATCAGATGCATCTGGGACGATCTCGAAGGATCAGATGCATCTGGGACGATCTCGAAGGATCAGATGCATCTGGGACGATCTCGAAGGGATCAGATGCATCTGGGACGATCTCGAAGGGATCGAATGCATCTGGGATCAGATCTCGATCTCGAAGGATCAGATGCATCTGGGATCTCGAAGATCAGATGCATGGGACATCTCGAAGATCAGATGATCTGGGAACGATCTCGAAGATATGCATCTGGGACGATCTCGAAGGGATCAGATGCATCTGGGACGATCTCGAAGGGATCAGATGCATCTGGGACGATCTCGAAGGGATCAGCATCTGGACGATCTCGAAGGATCAGATGCATCTGGACGATCTCGGGATCAGATGCATCTGACGATCTCGAAGGGATCAGATGCATCTGGGGGACGATCTCGAAGGATCAATGCATGGGGACGATCTCGAGGGATCAGATGCATCTGGGACGATCTCGAAGGATCAGATGCATCTGGGACGATCTCGAAGGATCAGATGCATCTGGGACGATCTCGAAGGGTCAGGTGGGACGATCTAGAAGAATCAGATGCATCGAGGAGGGATCAGATGCATCTGGACGATCTCGAAGGGATCAGATGCATCTGGACATCTCGAAGGATCAGATGCATCTGGACGATCGAAGATCATCTGGGACGATCTCGAAGGGATCAGATGCAGACGATCGAGAAGGATCAGATCTGGGACGATCTCGAAGGGATCAGATGCATCTGGGCGATCGGGATCAGATGCATCTGGGACGATCTCGAAGGGATCAGATGCATTGGACGATCTCGGGGAACGATCTCGATCAGGATCAGATCTCGAGATGCATCTGGGACCGATCTCGAAGGATCAGATGCATCTGGGACGATCTGAGATAGATAAATGGCGGGCCTCCCTGCGAACACCGTGGACACCCGGGCCGGCCAGCGCTCGCGGCTCTCGTCGATACTAAATAGGTATTATGGAATTTCCATTTCATTTGCATAATCTTGATTTGCATCACGGTTTTTTCTTTTACATAACATTACATGCATGCAGAGAGAGAGAGAGAGAGAGAGAGAGAGAGAGAGAGAGAGAGAGAGAGAGAGAGAGAGAGAGAGAGAGAGGAGAGGAGAGGGGAGAGGAGAGGAAATGGAAATGGCGAATCGTTAAAGGAGGCGAAAGCAGAATGAGAAGGAAAGAGAGAGAGAGAAAGGGATAGATAGATAGAGTAAGAGAGAGAATGAGAGAATGAGAGAGTGAGAGAGGGAGAGATAAAGAGAGAGAGAGAGAGAGAGAGAGAGAGAGAGAGAGAGAGAGAGAGAGAGAGAGAGAGAGAGAGAGAGAGAGAGAGAGAGAGAGAGAGAAAGAGAGAGGGAGAGAGAGAGAGAGAGAGAGAGAAGAGAGAGAAAGAGAAAGAGAGAAAGAGAAGAGAGAGAAGAGAGAGAGAGGAGAGAGAGAGAGAGAGAAGAGAAAAAAAGAAAAAATTCGAGGCTTTGACAGAGCAGTCGCTCATTATAGAATAGCGACTCACTCTCTTTTTTATTCACACGTAAATTCGCTGTGGAAAATGTTGCGCGCGAATAAATGTGCTGCAGAGACGTGTTTGCAGCGGCCTTTCTCGTGAACAGTCGAAGGGAAAGAGAAGGTGGATAAGGAAAGTGGAGGAAGGCCGTGAGGGAGCGGTAAGAATAGAAGTAGTAAGTAGGAAAAGAAAGATGAAGAGGAGAAGAGGAGGGCGAGAGAGAGGAGGAGCAGGAAGATAGAGGCTGGGAAAGTTTATATAGAAAGAGATAGATAGATCTAGAGTGAGAGAGAGAGAGAGAAAAAGAGAGAGAGAGAAGAGAGAGAGAGAGAGAGAGAGAGAGAGAGAGAGAGAGAGAGAGAGAGAGAGAGAGAGAGAGAGAGAGAGAGAGAGAGAGAGAGTATAGAAATAAACCATAGTAGTCATGAATATAGTATTAGTAATGCTAGCAGTGTTAATAATGATGATACTAGTAACGATGACTATAATAACGATGATAACTGTGATAACAGCAGGATGATATAAGCGCAAGGCTAATGGCAGTAACAGTGATGGTATCATGATCACAAGGGCAATTAGAATGGTAACAAAATGGTGTTATGGTAATGGCATCAACAAATAATTTTGGTTCAAATAACTTTCCTAATAGTAAAGTCACCAATGAAAATAAATGCCGATGCGTCTATGATCGTCTTTATAAAATTATTGAATATGTTATGAACCTTTGTTTTCTCTTCTGATTGTTTTTCGAGTTGTTGTTGTGTTTAGCGGTGTATAACTTACTCATGTCTGTGGTTCTTTCCATACACTATTGATTCCTTTTCCCGTCTCTGCCAGTCAGTCTGTCTGTATTTTAGATATTTTTTAAATTAATTTTTTCTCTTTCTCGCAATTAGTTATCCAGATTTTGATCTTTTTTAATCATATTTTTAAACGCACGAAAACACACTGAAAAAAGAAGAATCACAATGAGAAACTTTGCAGCGGTTTCCGGAAAATTGTGCTTGGAATATTTGCGCAGAATTTTGATGTCTGTTTTTTTTTTTTTTTCATTTAATTAAGACCGCCATTGCGGTTGCCTCGGCTCGCTGAGAATCGTCCTGTAAAGTTTGTTTTCTGTGAATTTATCTTTATTGCCGCCAACATTTAACTTACACAAACAAGGCACACACATACACGCATGCATGCTCCCACATAGAGACACACACACACACACACACACACACGCACGCACCCACATCAACACACCCACACACACCCACATAAACACACACGCACTTACATACACACACACGAACTCACCCATATAGACACACACACAACTACACAAACTCACACATACACACATGCACGCAAGCACATAACCACACACACACACACACGCACACGTACTCACCCATATAGACACACACATGCATACACAAACACACACACACACACAAGCACATACCCACACAAACGCAAGCACATACCCACACACACACACACAACACACACACGTACTCACCCATATAGACACACACACATACACAAACACACACACACACACATACATACACATACACGTGTTATCACTGATGTAAGGAGATTTTAACTAATTCTTATTTGCTTCTGAGTTGGAGTCAACGCCGTGTTTCCCTCCCGCGAGGAACGCACTTCTGAAGCCATCAGCTCGGTGGAGCCTCTTTCTTTTTCTCTCTGTGTCTCTCTCTTTTTCTCTCTGTCTGTCTTTCTCTCTCTCTGTTTCCGTCTCTCCTTCTCTCTGCCTCTCTCCTCTCCTTCTAACTGTCACTCTCTTTTCTCTCTGCCTCTCTCTCTCTCCTTCTAACTGCCTCTGTCTCTCTTTCTCTCTGCCTCTCTCTCCTAACTGTCTCTGTCTCTCGGCCTCGCGCACGTCAGCGCGGAGCGGGCGCAGAGGGCGGCGCCACTCGGAAAGCCACAAACAACTGCCCTGGCAAACTCCTTCCTGAACTCGACACCAAGAGAAACAATATATATTGTCTCGGCAAAAGAGCTAAAGAAAATCTCAAAAACTCTGAAACTATATGAAGCTCTCAGCAAAGCACATATAATTGACAGACACAACACGAAGGAACTTATGAAAGCGACAAATACGGTCGATTTCCGTCTGAGCGGCGTGAGGCAGAGACGAACCCGGGGCGACTCGAAGCGGAGGGAGCGCGCGGAGGCGACCCGGAGGTTCGAGGCGAGCGAGGCGAGGCGGCGACCCACGCCGCGTCGGGCGTACGGCTGACGAGGACTCTGAACACCCAGGCACGGAAATATCTTGTTTGAATCCAGGTGGATGGCATGGACACAATCTAAACTTGAAGCTAGGGCAATATTACGACAGATATCTTCGTTATCCCGGAAAACAAAATTGAAGAAAGATCAGATGCCAGATTATAAATTTTCAAGGATACAGAATCTTTGGTACCGACAGAAATCCCACATCAAACCGTGCTAAAATTGCATTTCTGTTGTCAAAAGATTTATTAGTTTTGACGTTTTAAGAATAAAAAACCTATACGAAGGGATTCCGTCCGTACTTTTTGAACAAAAAATTTAAAATTCTACTTTGAGCTGTTTATCTGCCACCGGTAGCCCAATCACTGCACCGCTTACGCTTGTGAGCCCAATCTTTACACCGTCTCTGCACCACTTATGCTTGTGAGCCCAATCTCTAGATCGCTTATGCTTGTGAGCCCCGAATCTCTGCACAGCTTATGCTTGTGAGCCCAATCAATTTACACTCTATCGCTGTGCACCAATCTCTAGATCGCTTATGTACTTGTGAGGCCTCCAATCTCTTCGTGCACCACTTATGCTTGTGAGCCCATCTATTCTACCACTTATGCTTGTGGAATGAAAATCTCTGCCGAGGATCATCTTACTTCTTGTTACCTTAGCCAATCTTCTCTTCTCATATCTTGACACTCTTGTGGGAGGCCAATCTCTCTTCAGATGTATATCTTGTGAGCCATTCTCGTGTCGAGCCACTTATTGGTGTGTAGCGGCTAATCTCTGGTCAGTCTCAGCTTGTATATCTTTTGGGATTGTGCCTTGGGTTGTGTATCGTTTATGGTGCTTTGGGTGGATTTATTTTTTTTTTTGGGGTGTGGGTTAGTTGAATTTTCCATTCTTCTAAGACTTCTTTTTTTTCTTTCTCCCTCCCTATCTCTCTTTCGTCGGATCTCTCTCGTCCTCTCTTCTCTACCAGTAGGTCTCTGTCGTTCTTCTCACTCGCGATGTGCTCTTTCATCTCAGCGCCTCATCAGTCTCTCATTCCTCTCTCGCTCCGCTCCTGCATCTCTACACTGCTTACACTTGTTGAGCCCAATCTCTGCCACCACTTACACGTTTGTGAGCCAATCTTCTGCACTCACTTACCTGTGAGCCACCACTTACACTGACACTTGTGAGCAATCTCTGCACTTCCCTTACACTTGTGAGCCATATACTGCACACCTCTCACTCAGAATTTGTGGCACGCCCAATATCTCACGCGCCTACATTACCATCTATCTCAGCCCAATCTCTGCAAACACCACTTTACACTGACACTTGCTGAGTCAAACTCTCGCAACTGGCTCACAAACCTTGTGAGCCCATCTCTTCACCACTTATACTTATGGAAGGCCAAATCTCTGCACGCACTTATGCTTGTGAGCCCAATCTAACTGCACTACTATAACACTTTTAAAAGCCCAATCTCTGCACCACTTATGCTTGTGAGCCCAATCTCTGCACCACTTAAACTTGGAGCAATCTCTGCCCACTATGCTTGTGAGCCCATCTCTGCACCACTTATGCTTGTGGAGCCAATCTCTGCACGCAACTATTGCTTGTGAGCCCAATCTCTGCACCCTAATGCTTGTGAGCCAATCTCTGCACCACTTTATGCTTGTAGCTAGCAATCTCTGCACACACACAGCACACACAACAACCTATATGAGCATAGCTATATCACGAATCACTATACAAAAATTCACACAACACACACCACTAGCACCAAAGAATAAAACTACGATCACACTGTCAATGCACTCTGTCGAGCCAATCTCACTGGACACCCACTTATGCTTGAGCGAAGCACCGCAATCTACTGCACTGCTTACACAACGCACACTATGAGCCCAATCTCTGCACCACTTATGCTTGTGAGCCAATTTCTGCAGCCACTGCACCACTTATACTTGTGAGCCCAATCTTGCACCACTGAATTTGGTGAGCCAATCTCTGCCACCCCAACCCTTTAAATGGGGCTTTGGTTGAGGGAGCCCAATCTCTGCCCACTATACGGTGAGCCAATCTCTGCACCACTTATGCTTGTGAGCCCCAATCCTGCACCACTTATACTTGTGAGCCCAATCTCTGCACCACTTATTGCTTGTGAGCCAATCTCTGCACTGCTTACGATTATGGAGCCCAATCTACTGCCCACTTTACACTTGTGAAGTCCCAATTCTCTGTCACCATTTAACTTGTAAGTCCCAATCTCTGCACCGACTTACACTTGTGAAGCTCCAATCTCTAATGACCACTTACGCACTTAGTGGAGCCGCAATCTCTGCACGCTATACCACTTGCGAGCCCCAAATCTCTGTACACGTACCATATATCGACCTCTCAGCTAGCGACCCCAATACTATGTCCAACACCACTATAAATGCGTGTCGAGCAACCCAATCTCACTGCAACCACAATATTGGCATGTGTGAGTATACCCAATCTCTGCACACCACTTATGCTTGTAGAGCCACCAATCTCACTAGCAACACGCACACTCATCACATCTCTAGTGAGCACCAAAATCTCTCGCACACGCACATATCGCACTCTGTGACGCCCAACATACAGCACACATAATCACAAACCATCTACATCTCACAGTATTCACACTCACCACACATTTATTTATTATTATATTTTGTCCATCTCTGCACTGCTTACACTTACTGAGCCAATCTCTGCAATCCACTTACATCTTGTAGCAGCATTCCAATCTCTGCACCAACGGGTGTAACGTTAGTAAGCCCCAACTCTTGCACCAGCTTTACACTTGTGGAGCCAATTTCTAATACCCCACCTTTTTATATAACACGCTTGTGAGCCAATCTATCGCACCTAGCTTTACACTTGCGAGCACCAATCCTGCTGGTACCACGTGTCATCAGCACATTTGGATGAAGCACACCACTCTCTGCACAGCTCTAACACTTGTGAGCACAAATTCGTCTGTACAACCTTATGCCAATGGCATGACGCCCCAAATCTCTGACCGCCTTATAACACACCTATGTGAGACACACAATCATACCTGTAACACTATCAATGCATCTGTGAAAAGCCCATCTATGCACCGCCGTACACTTGTGTCAACCGCATAATTACTCTGCACACCCATACGGCTTGGATAATAGCACCTCTGTGGAGCCCATCTCTGCACCGGCACTCCACTCTGCTGCACACAATCGGTCTTGCACCACTTGATGCTTGCTCGTTGGACCGCGCCAAGTCTCCTGCACTCGCTAGCACTTGTGAGACACAGATCTCTGCACACTTGACGCTTGTGAGCTCGCCAATCCCTGAGCCGCTTAACACTTGTGAGCCAATCCTCTTAGCGAGATCTTACTGCGGTTCGTGAGGCCCGCAATCTCTCTTGCAAGCACTTAAACATTGGGAGTGCCGAATCTCTGACAACCACTTTACGCAACCTTGTAACGCCCAATACTCTGCACCCCACTTAGCACTTGTAGTGTGAGGCAGCACCACTAGAGACAATAGCACACTTATTGCTTAGTCGAGCCCAATCTCCTGGCCTTATACTTGTGATGGACGCCTAAAACTCCTCAGCACCCAAGCTTCACACACTTGCTGGAGACGCCAATCTCGCCACGTACTTAAGTATGTCTAAAAAGGGCGGTCCAATCTTTGCTCACCGACTGATGCTACACTTGATATGAGCACCAATACTCTGCACGCACCTTAAACATCCTTGGTGAGGTCCCAATTCTGCGACGCTGACTTATCACATTGTGAAGCGCCGATGGCTGTAACTTATACTTGTCGAGAGCGCCAACCTCTACTAGACGCACACTATATACACTCTCGTGGAGCCCGAGTTCATCATGCCACACTAAGAGGTAAGAGGTATCAAGGCCCATCTCTTGCAAACCACATATAGCACTTGATGAGCCACAATCCTGCGGCTATCACCCACTACTTTAGACACTTGTGAGCGGTCCCAATCTCTGCACGCGATTTATGCTTGTGAGCCAATCTCTGCGGACACGCTTACACTTAAATAGAAGATCTCGCTTATTTTATTTGCGACCACTTAACGAATTGAAGCCCTAATACTTTTATTTTTTTGGGGGCCCCGAGAACCCCTCTTGTATTTATAATACAAATAGAAAACGGTGGTGAGCCCAATAATCTCTGCACGAAACTTATACTTGTGAGCTCCAATCTGCTGCAGCTGCTTTACACTTGGGGAGCCCAGGATTCTATTGGCACCGCGTTACACTTGGTGACCCAATCTGCTGCACCAGACTTACAACTTGTGTATATGCCGTAATCCTCTGCACCACTTACACATTGTGAGCACAATCATCCACTGCTACTGTAATAATCTCTTGTGAGCGCAGATAACATCTGTAAGCCGACTTAAAACACTGTGTGTAGCGCCAAATCTCTTATGCGAGTCCACTTACTACTTGTGAAGACACAATTCTGCACTGAGCTAAATGTCTTTGGTGAGGCACCACTTGCATCCACTTATGCGGTGTAGAGTCCAATACTCTGCACTGACTTCACTTATGAAGCCCAATCTCTGCACACTTTGCTTGAGTGAGCCTCACAATCCTGCACCACTTATATGCTTGTTTGTGAGCTCACCAAGATCATATTGCACACGCCTTACACTTGATGAGCAAATCTCTGCAAGCTAACTTAGGTAGTTATAAGGCCAATACTCTGCATTTACAATTGTGAGCCGCAATCACTCTTGCACGCACCTAGCGCTTGTGAGCCAATATCTGCAATCCGCTTACGCACTTGTGAGACCAATCTCTTGCAACCACTGGTATGCTCTGTGAGCCAAGATCTCTTAGACACCGCTTACACTTGTGAGCCCAATCTGTGCACACCAATTCTTAAAACTTGTAAGCCCATCTCATGTCACGGTACACTTGTGAGCCCAATGGTCATGGCGAGCCGCTTACACAACTTGGGATGAGACCAATCCTCAGCACCGACTTAAATCGCTTGTGGAAGCCCAATCTCTGCGCACTCCGCTTACACTTGTGGAGGCCAATCTCTGCACCACTTAAGAAGTTGTCAGCCAAATCTATGTCAACCTGCACTTACACTTATCGAGCCCAATCTCTGCACCACCTATGCGTTTGTTGAGCGCCAATCTGCTGCACCGGCTATACACTTGTGAGACAATCTCTGACCCACTTATGCTATGATGAGCGCCATCTCTGACCACCGACTGTACACTTGTGAGCCCAATCTCTGCCCAGCTAAACTTGTATAGTCTCCAAATCCACTCCTGTTGCAAAGCCTTTATTAACACCTTTGGTTAATTGGGGAAGGGCCCTCCCACGCCCCCAGAATTCCTTTTCCCCTGCACGCTTAACACTGGTGAGACCAATCTCAAGCACCAACTTATGCTTGTGCAGCCCAATCTCTGCACCGAAACATTTAAAGATAGACCACTCTCTGCACCGCTTTAACACTCTTACTATCTTCTGCAACTTACAACTTCGTAAGCAGTCTACTCTGCAACAACTTAAACTTAGTGAAACCATCAAATCTCTGCACTAACTTATGGACTCGTGAACGCAAAGTCTCTTGCAACCATTAAGCTTGTAAGCCGAATCTTTGCACCACTTTACACCTTTATATGGAGCCCCTAATCTCTGTCATCCGCTTACACTTGGTAGAGAGCTCCCAATCTGCTGCACCAGTTAACAGCTTGTGAGCCCACTCTGCTGCACCGCTTACACTTTATGAGACCCAATCTCTTGCACACTTATTTGTCTTGTAGAAGCCACAAGGGGTATCTTGCACCACTTCACACTTTGTGAGCCCAATTCTCTGCACCATTATGCTTGTGAGCCCAATCTCTGCACCAACTTATGCTTGTGAGCACGCAATTCTACACACTGAATGCTAATGTGAGTCCAATCTATCTGCACCAACTGTATGCAATTGTGAGCCCAATCTCTGCACAACTTTTAGATGCTTGTGAGCACCAATCTATCGGTGCACCCCTAAAGCTAGAGATGTGAGCCCATACTCTGCACCACTTTGCTTGTGAGACAACGAATATCTCAGCCATCTTAAACTCTGTGTTGAGTCCCATGCTCTGCAGCGACTTGCACACTTGTGAGCGCTGAATCTCTGTCAACTGCTTACGACTTGCTGAGCCCAATCTCTGCAGCCTATTATGGCTTGTGAGCCCAATCTTTGATACACTTATGGTTGTGAGCTCCAATCTATTGCACCGCTTACCTTTGTGAGCCCAAATCTGCTTGCACCACTTATGCGCTTGTCGAGTCGCAATTGCTGCTGGCACCGCTTAACACTTGTGCAGCACAATCTCTGCACCTACTTGCACTTGCTGAGTACCATCTCTGCACCAGCTTTATGTCTTGTGAGCCGTAAATCTCTTTGGCACTCGACTGTGACACACATTTTTTCTTTTTTGAGTTATTATGGGGGTTTTTTTTTTTTTTTTCTTTATTTTGTTTTAGTTTTTTTTTTTTTTTTTTTTTTTTTTTTTGTTTTTTTTTCTTTTTTTTTTTTTTTTATTTTGTTTTTTTTGTTTTTTATTGTTTTTTTTTTTTTTGTTTTTTTTTTTTTTTTTTTTTTTTTTTTTCTTTTTTTTTTTTTTTTTTTTTTTCTATTTGTTTTTATGGTTTTTTTTTTTTTTATTAATTTTGTTTTATTTATAGTTATTTTTGGGTTTTATGAGAATGTAGGAAAAGATTTTATTTTTTTTTTTCGAACTTTTTTTTTTTTTTTTTTGTTGAGCCGAATCTCTGCACACTTATGCTTGTCGAGCCCATATAATCTTGGCCACAACTTATGCTTGTGAGCCCACATCTTTTGCACAAGCTTGTACACTTGTGAGCCCAATATCTCTGCACCACTTTTGCTTGTGAGCCAATCTCTGCACCACTACACTTGGTGAGCCCAATCTCTGGCCACCACTTAAACATTGTGAGCCCAATCTCTGCACACTATGCACTTGTAGCTATCTCTGCACCACTTACACTTGTGAGCCCAATCTCTGCACCACTTATGCTTGTGAGCCCAATCTTTGCACCACTTATGCTTGTGAGCCCAATCTCTGCACCACTTACACTTGTGAGCCCAATCTCTGCACCCGCTTACACTTGTGAGCCCAATCTCTGCACCAATGCACTTGTGAGCCCAATCCCTGCACTTAGACTTGTGAGCCCAATCTCTGCACCATTATAGAATTAGCAGACGACTATACACCCAGTGGCTCCGCGCCGACAGGAGAGAGGAAAGTCATCGACAGGGTGACTAACGCGGATTTTATGTCATACCTGAGCGATGAATGTGGATGTGCTGTCAACGGCAGGGTAGATTCGATGACTGGACAAATGTATCTGTTGCTAACAAGGGAGGGACAGTCGTTGACTACTTCACATGCAATTGCAGAGACAATGAATATTTTAAAGAATATAGTGTTACCCCTTTTCTCGATATCCTGAGGAAGTAGATCTGGTAGGATGAGTGCCGTCAACTGGCCATTTAGGTGGACATGCAATCGTGTCTGCAAAAGTTTAATATTATGACAGTAAGATTCATAATAAGGAGGAGGAAAACGATACTTGCTGTATTTCATTCTTGGGATGCAAGATGAAAGCGCTCCGGGCTGTGACTTTGGTCGCTACATGAGTGCTGGATATCTTCTAGGGCAGCCAGGGTTCTATAGGCCGAGAGTTGAAAAAGGCGTTGGGGGTATAACCCAAATGTCATCTCGGAGAGCTTGCAGAGTCATGTTCTACCTGAACTGCAAGTCTTTTCTTCGTGTTCGACATGAACTGCAGTCTCTCTTTTCTATATATATAATATACTATCTCTATATATTATTATATATATAATATATATATATATATATATATATATATATATATATAATATATATATATAATATATATATATTATATATATATATATATATATTATATATATATATATATATATATATATATATATATATAATATATAGTGTGTATATATTGTGTGTGTGTGTGTGTTGTGTGTGTGTGTGTGTGTTGTGTGTGTATACATATTATATCAATATACATATGCGTGGTGTGTGTGTGTGTGTGTGTTTGTGTGTGGCATGTGTGTGTGTTTTTTTGTGGGTTTGTTTTTGCACGAGTATGCCTCCATGCATCGCCATGAAGAAAGCTACATGCAAAATATCCTTGGTGCGTGTGTGCAGGATGCAAGCACTGGTTCATTACTCAGCCTCGGTGTCAAGCATCCCTGCGCCCTACAAGATTCGGAGACGGAGATATTGGAAGGGCGTGCGGGCGTGCGGGCGTGCGGGCGTGGGAGCAACACTGGTTCCGGGGCTGCGGCTGGGCGGACCTGCCGCTCAACTAGCTGGCCGGCCCCGGGGTGGCAGCCGAGCTCTTCCGTCGCGGGCTGCGGGCCGTGAAGCCGCTTTGGAGGTTCGCTTCCCGAGGCTGTGGCGTGGGCAATGGGCAATTGCGGTTATCATCAATAAATGATAATTTTCTCTGAGTTGGTCTGAAAGATGTTCAGGTGCAGCGAGGGAATGCGGGACAGAATATTACTGCACAAGGAAAAGTTTCCCTTGGTTTGCTTCGTCTTATTTATTAAAATGTTCTTTTTCATAGAATCGTTAAAATGCCCTTTTTACGCAAATGCTAATTAAATGCGTCCTTCTTATTGCATCCCTCACCCTGTAATTCTCCATATTTATAAAAGCAAAGGGGTGGCGGCCACGGCCAGAGGGCTTGGCTGAGCGCGAGGAGGAAGGAGGAGATAGAGAGGGAGAAGAGGGCAGGGGAAGGAGAGGCGGAAAAAGAATATAGAAAGGACGACACGAGGAGGAAAAGATATAAGGGAGAAAATTAATAAAAAAGATACAACCAGGAGAGAGCACTCAAATGACCGAATTATATGAAAAAAGAAAGGAAGGAAGAAGATTGAAGAAGAACAGAAGTAGAAGAAGAAGAAAGAAGAAGAAGAAGAAGAAGAAGAAGAGAAGAAGAAGAAAGAAGAAGAAGAACCAACAACAACACAACATCAACAACAACAACAAAAAAATACGACAATGTAACTATTATAGCCTTGTCTATACAATTGCACTCACAGGTCGACTCGATGTTGATACTAGAAGATGAAATAATCGTATTTAGTAAATTGACACTCACTGAGCAACCACCAAACACACAGCACACCACACTGAGCCTACACACAGGCACTACACGAGCACAATTCGGAACACCAACACACCCACAGCAGAAACACCACACCACACACACACAAAATTTGTGTCCAGATTCTAGATTCGGGCGAATAGTCTTTTTTTGTCATTTCTTGCATATGTTTCTAGGTGAGTTCTCTGAACCCTAATGATATATGATTTTGGATTTTATGTTGTGCTTTTTAGCTGTTTAATTTATAGTTTGTACACACCATTATATATAATACTATATAATATATTTATATTTATATATATATAATATATATATATATAGTATATTTATACTCAAATACTATGTGTGTGTGTGTTTGTGTGTGTGGTGTGTGGGTGTGTGATGTGCTGTGGTGATATCATATATACTATATGTATATAAGTTATTATAGTATACTATGACTCTCTTGTTTTATCTCATGAGTTTGTATTCTAAGTATAATGTTATATTACTTTATCGTGCTACTACTATTCATTAGTATATTCAGTTGTCATCTATATATGTGTGTGGTGTGTGTGTGTGTGTGTGTGTGTGTCGGTGTGTGTGTGTGTGTGTGTGATATATATATTATATAATGAGTAATATATCTGAGTAAATATATAGTTATACTATATAACTCTATATACTCTCATAATATAATTAATATATCGATATATTACTATGATATCCGCTATATTCAATCATCGTCAGTTATAAGTATTATATGATATGTTATAGTTCTATATAATTACTATCCATTCTTCCTTATTGACTTATAAGTAATATAAATCTGTACTACTTATACACATCTACACATAGCTATATTACTATATATTATATATTACTGTGCGTATACCCTATAATGATTATCGCTATATATTAAATCATTATATCATATAAACCTCTATCTGAGCTATTCACTATATAATATCTCAATCGCATGTGTGTGTATATAGTGTCGGTGTGTGCTGTGTGTGTCGTGGTAGTGTGTGATGTAGTGGGTGTGTGTGGTGTGGTGTGTGTGGGTGGTGTTGCGATGTGTGTGTATGTATATATATAGTTCTTAGGTATCTACCATATCTATCCTAGTGAGTTACGTCATCTCATATTAATTCATTATTATTCTCCTATATCTCGTAGATTCCGGACCTGTCACTCTAAGTCAATCATAGCTCTTACTTATGTCTATATACTCTATCGGAATTATACTAGTCTACTATCATCCACCACACACACCATATACTCCACTATAATATATCTATCTACTATATATAGTTATATATACTATATATATATTATACTTTATTCTCAGTTAAATATTATTAGTGTACTGTGTGATATAGTATATCAGTAAGGTATATAATAATATCTTATATGAGGTATATATATGCTCTTTACTATATAGTATATTCTATCCCATTACTTATTATCACTGCTCATTATAGTATATTAATTATAGTATATTGATATTTATCCTCTAGTCATATATATATCCTCATTATATATCTACTTATATAGTATCAGATTCAGCTTTCGCCACACCCATCTCCAGTATGTTTCATCTTATTCCCATATAGATCTACCTCTCGACCCCGAACACATGTCACAAACCACACACAGCATACACACAGGCACACACAACACACGCTAACACAGCACCACACAACATCGCACACACGCACACGACACACACGACCACAGCGACACACGGAACACATACTAACAACTACACTCACAAGCACACACCACACACACACACAGTCACGCACTCACACACATACACTAGACACTACACACGGTGACGATCGATCTAGGTCCCTCGCTCCTGGATCATTACACACACATATCATACTTCGTACTCATAAGCCAGCGATACATACAGTTACTATACTCATTATAACTATCATATAAATATATATATCTATTATATATATACTCATATATCATAATATATATATATATATGTATGTAATTACTAATACTCTATATATACCTATCATTATCTATATATTGCATATAGTATATTATTATATAATATATATATTATATATGCCTATGTATATAAATATTAGTGTATGCTTTACTATATAATTTATATATATCACTCTTATTACGTTATATTACTATAATAATAATTAGTATAATATATAGTATACTATCTATACTATATATGATATATATTATTATACTATTATATATCTATATATACTACCCCTATAATACACAACACACACACACTACACACACACAACACACATATAGTATATCATATATGTATATATATATATATATATATATATATATATATATATATATTATATATGTATATACTATTATATTGTCTGTGAGTACCTGCTGTGTTTCTCTCACTCTTTCCCAGATTTCACAGTCTGCTCACTAACCGAAAACGAAAGGGAATCATTGGACTCAGAACTGACAGCAATTAAA
>NW_020868416.1:77500-82500 GCF_003789085.1 Penaeus vannamei
ATTTTTTATCATTGTTATGCATCATCATCATTATCGATCATCATCGTATTATTATTGTTTAAAATATGAATGATCATTATTATTATATCTACAATTATAATAATTTTTGTGTTGATTATTATTCTGATTATCGTTATCATATCATCATATATCATTATCATTATTATTATTATCATTATTATTATCATCTTATTCATTATTATTATTATTATCATTATTATCATTATTGTTTTTATCATTGCTATTACTCTAATAACTATTGTCATTATTATTATCATTGTTATTATTATTATTACTATTGTTGTTTTTGTTGTTATTATTATTGTTATCCTCATTACTATTATCAATATCATTATCTTTGTAATAATCTTCATTCCAGGTTATAATCAACATTATTATCATTATCATTAGCATTGATATGAACATTATTATCATTATCATTAGCATTGATATTAACATTATTATCATTATCAACATTAATATTATATCATTCTTTCATATCTATATTGATATATGATATTGTCATTATTATTATCATCATTATTGTATTATCATTGTTATTATTGTATTATCATTGTTATTATTGTATTATCATTATCAAAATTATTATTGTTTTTTTATCATTATCATATATTTCTATCATTATTATCATTATCATCATTATCATCATCACCGTCATCATTATCATTGTTTTTATTACTATTATTATTGTTATCATTATCTTGATTTCATTATTTTTATCATTATCATTGTTACTATCAATATTATTATTAGTATCATCATCATAATCATCATATCACTTTCATAATCATAATTATCATTGTTATTACATTCTATCACTATTAATATAATCACTATTGTTTTGCTGGCATGATTATCTTTATTATCATTGATACTACAATTGTTATTACTATTATTATCATTATTATCATTTTACTATCATCATTATTATTACCATTACTACAACTATTATTAGTGATGTTATATCATTACTATCATCACCATCATCATTATTATTATTACTATTATTATCATCATTACTGATATAATGATCATGATGATGATAATAATAATAATGATCATGATAATGATAATAATAATAATGATGATAATGTTGATAGTAATAAAAACAAAAATCATAATAATGATAATGATAATAACAACAATAGTGATAGTGTTAACAATAATGATGATGTTGATAATAAAGACAACAACAACAATAATAATAATATTATATAATATAATGATAATATAATATAATATGATAATGATAATGATATGATTATAATAATAATAATAATAATAAAGATGATGATAATGATAGCATTACTACTACTACTAAAAACAATTGACATCATTACCATGATTTTATTATTATTGCCAGTATCATCTTCGTTATCATTTCAATATCCTTAGGAAGATGATTTTCATTATAAAGGTATAAACTGAACATATACACCATAGTATGAAAGCTGAGTAGTGTTGTTATCAAGTTGATCCGAATTCCCTTTGATTCTAAACTGGCAAAGAGCTAAATGTTGAGAAAAATTTTGTCTACTTCTAAAACTCAATAGACAGTCAGTGTTGTTGAAAGGTTCACCGACCGTGTAGTAACAGCTTTCTAAGTATCTTGCATATGTAGACATAGTCTATGTTGCAAGTTGGGCAAAGATGAAATAACATAAGATAAATAAGAAAAAGTCAGTGTTCCACAACTGATAACAGATACTTCAACTGGTGGGAAAATGTGCGATTTTGATTAAAATCTTTCATATATGTCTGCATTTTAGAGATTACTTTGGGCGTGAGAGAGAGGTGTACAAGTGGGCAAGGTAAGAGTTGCATGATTTACCTTCAAAAACTGTGAATCATGCAGCTATCAACAGCTTTCATTTTTTTTTTCTTCTTCCCGGTCAAGCTCTGCGTCCCTCCACGACCCACTCACCCAGACTTCGTTCGTAAAGGAATAATTCCGAATCATATTTCTCAGCAAATGATTCTATTCACACTCAAAATAACATGAAATTGTTTAGATTAAAGCATTCTTCTTATCAACAAAAATGTCTGAATTCGCAAAATAACTGACGTTTCATATTGCGAGGCGTCGGCGACCCCAGGAGTGGGAGGCGCAGAGATACGCCTTTCTGCTCAGGGTCAGCAGAGAAGGCGCGGGTGCTCATCTATTCATACCTTTCAGTGGCAGGGCGCGAGCAAGCTGGGAGCCGTTAGGGTTGTATGCTGAACCCCGGCAGCAGCATATGGTGCGAAATTATTGAATGGATATAATCATATCACTCTATTATCATAATTTTTGTTGCCATTGATTACCTGCTGCCGATAACTGCACAGAGCGGAAATAATTGCCGGGGTTGGCTCACTCCGGCAGCCGATTGCAACGCCCGGGCACAGCTGTCCCGGGGCCGAATCCGCTGCATTCACTGCCGCGTTTCGTATCCGGACAAAGAAAGAGACTAAACCACGTAACGGCCGATAAAACGTTGCACTTTTCTTTTCGCGTGTCCTCGAATGACACAAAGTGACACAAAGGGGAATAAAGCCACATTTGAATTCTTTATATAAAGGTTGAAAAGGCATTCTATATAAAAATCTCCAGTGTTAAGAAGGGATGGAAAAAATGGAGGAGAAAAAGTAAAAGCCAAATAAATACAAAAATGGAAAGCGAAGAATGGAGAAACGGAGAAAAAAACAGAAATGAAAATGGGTGTTACATTTCAAAGAAGTTCGCGTACTGCGTGGCGGGCCCGTCCCTCACAAAGGACCGAATGATTTCCGAAAAGGAACTGCGGAAAAAAGGAAAGACAAAGAAGAAACGCCAAAAACAACACAAACTCAACAGCGACATAATCGTATCCCACAGAAGTGTAGAGAGAAGGAATGACAAGAATGAAACATCAGTGTTGCCGTCACGGTGTCCGTCTCGCCAGAGAGCCGTCGCCGGATTCATGTGTTATGTTAATCACGTTGCTGATTTATACTGGGCTCTTTATGCATAATAAGAATGGTGTCTTGGATACTTCCTTGTATGATACCACTTTGAGGATTAAAAAAGTCCTTTACTTAGCAGGAACAATCCTCATAGATCTCATGAAATCATGCTATTCTTTAAAGTTGTGAATTAAATACTTCTACATATTGTGAAATTAAAAGTAAATAGTGTTGGTTTATATGTACTTGCTGACATAGTCGTATTCTTCAACAAAGATTCAGACATGAATAAGTCAAAGAAAGACAAAACAGACTGAAATATCTTTAAAAAATGACATTCTGGCATTTCGGTCTCGAAAGCCCCAAAATACAGCTTCATGTTATACAGATAATGAAGCGTTTTGCTGCATTTAAGAACAGGTTAGTTTACCGTAGAAAATGGCACAACTTTGGAGCGAAATGACTCTGCTAAAACATTAGGCCTCGTTTAGACTCTAATAAGTATACAGCCACAGTAATAAGTGTCATAAAACGCTGCCCATTTGCAGTAACTGGCTGTTAAAGGGTGATCTGATATCGCGGGCGCTTACTTTATCGCTACATTTACAGCGAAGTATAATCATGCTGATATTACCCTCGCTCTTATTGCTATAAATTTCTGCTCCTACGGCAGCGCGACAGCACTTGGTGCCAAATACTAATCAGCCTCCGAAGCGATCAAACGGAGGCAGTTCAGGTCCGTAATTCAAAGAGGAAATGTCGCTGACCGAATCGTTCAACGAAGTTATTCAAATATTGCGAAAGACTTTAAACAGAAACCATCTGTCTATCATTTTCTTCTCTTTTGTTCTCTCTCTCTATTTCCTTCCCTCTTACCTTTCCTCGTTCCCTCGCCCTCTCTCTCTCATGATTTTCCACTGCTTCTTTAAATACTCGGCATTTTAGGGAAGAATGTTCTGAGCCTTTTCTTTCAGTGGTAGACTTCATTTTCATGTAGTCAAGCGTTGTTGCATATTCTATAAACATATTTCCCACGACAATAATATTTACCACTTCATTTCAGATACTAATTTTATGTTTTTTTTTTTTTCCAAAGCTACATAAAACATTTCTATACTACTTTATATTCATTATTCTTTTTACCTTTTGGTAAACGAAATACATATACTGAAACCGAAATTATAGATTATTCACAGAGCCGATGTTGATGAAATATGGCGCGTTTCCCCGTAGAGTTTTGAGTCGCGCTGCCGGATCCCATTCACTTCCCATTCGGCGTTATTGCGTTACTGCCTCTGCCTACAACTGCTACTGCATGTTTTATTGACTGTAGCCTCGATATTGTCAATAAAAGTAAGTTTATATTAGAAATTTAGAATTTCATATATACACGCAGAAACAGGAGTCATGTGTAGAATAGTTCTATATAAAAAAGTAAATAGTAATATATATATGTTTTCCGTGTCTCCATCTTTATCTAAAAGGCATAGGGTGATTGTATACATGTTTTATGGGAAGGGACCGGGCAGACGCACTCCCTTTTTATGCCTCCTATTGTTTAAAAGATGTATTTTCGAGTCTCGGGCTGACATACGATGTGTGTTCACCCTATTATAGGTAATGTACATGTGCTGTGTAATAACATTTGTCCATCCATCTACTGTCTGTCTGTCTGTCTATCTATCTTTCAATCAATCAGTCTATCCATGTTCACCGTTCCCAAAGTGCGTGTCTCCGCTCGCACTCCGGAAGAACATGTCTGCCGTGCCTCCCGCCGGCGCCCTGGCCTGGAGTGGCGGAGCAGGACAGCGAGATGGAAAGGCGCACTTGGGGCGCCGTCGGCAGGGCCACTCCCTCACCCCCGAGCCCAAGAGTTATCGCCTGGAGGTGAAAACCGCGCAAGCCTCGGCTGTCCATTCGAGGAGCGTCGGCGGAGGCAATGCGTGCTCGCCCTTCCCTCTCGCTCGCTCAGGGGAAACACCAGCAGTGAGGCTCCTTTGCCATTCTCTTTCTCGCGTTCGCCTTCGACAAGCTCCGAATCAATCATATGTGCG
>NW_020868416.1:93222-95722 GCF_003789085.1 Penaeus vannamei
GTCGGCGACCTCCTGCTGCTCAACTGCTCCTCCACCTTCTCGTACCCGCCCACCACTCTCAGCTGGGACATCGACGGCCACAAGGTCAGTAAGGGAGCCGTGCATTCGCAACGGCCGGGGAAGGCATAAGCTCCTTAGCAAGAACCCAAAACGAAAAGTGAATTTAAGGGGCGCTGGAGAGAAAAAGACGTTGCCTCACGCTAAGGCTTTCGCAGAGGCACAGACGCAGTAAGAACTTTGCTAGTCGTTAGGTATTTGTGCTTATGTAAGCTGGCTTTGAAAGAAGTCTTACTGCTTTCACTATACCGCTCGATATCCGAATCCGTCCCTCCACAGACAAAGATTAACAAATACTTTTGTTCAAGCTTGATTGTTCATTTGGTATAAGGGCAAGGCTGACGTGGGTCCGCGCCAGAGCGCTCTGTGCATGTGCAGAGGCGAGTGAATTAAGAAAGCCGCCTTAAAACACTCGCAATAAAGACCGAAAATACACAGTGCTTAAAGACGGGCGACCCTCCTCTTAATGGCTGGTAATATTGAAACATCATTTTGCGGGAACTGATGCCTTTTTCCAGGGCTAGATTTATAGGTATTGTGTCCTGTGCTTTCCCAGCAATATCACTATTGGATATTCACTTTCAGTAAACTTGCTTTCTTTACTCTGGGAGCGATAAATATCTTTTGTTCGATGCGCTTTTGATGCGTCGTCTAATTTTCTTTACTTCGTGCATTGATGCTTTTATGGCTCCGCATTCTTTTGAGTTACTGCTTCGGGGAAATGCGAAAGCGAATGGATAAAAGCAGTCAGCCTGAGAAATAGGCGCACTGAAACAATCCATCTGGCCAGCTACAGTATACGCTATTTCAATCGTGAATAATTACAGCATGCACTATACACATTGTACGCTAATGAAGTTATAGATGACTTTATACATCACATACCTTACAAAATATATACATTACACACACTACACTATTTACATCAATCACAATAACCACGGTATATCGTAGTCCCTGATTCTCCTTATGGAACAAGTGAGGTAAAAACGGAGAGAGGAACTGGTACACTTTGAAGAAATAGATGAAAAAAAAAGAAAAATCACACGCCATCACAACCCAAACTCATTAGGCCATATTTTCCCCGAGGCAATACTCGCCCGCCCAAGATGCTGTGCGCAAGACAGGGTAATAGCCATTAGAGCGGAAATGGGCAGGGGCTGTGATGATGGTGGTGATGGTGATGATGATGATGGAGATGATGCTAGTGATGGTGGTGATGGTGATGATGATGATGATGGTGGTGGTGATGATGGTGGTGATGGTGATGATGATGATGGAGATGATGCTAGTGATGGTGGTGATGGTGATGATGATGATGATGGTGGTGGTGATGATGGTGATGATACTGGTATTGATGATAGTGATGGTGATGATGGAGATGATGATAATGATGATGGCGATGATGGTGCCATGGTGATAGTGATGATAATGATGGCGATGATGATGATGGTGATAGTGATAATAATTTTGGCGATAATGCAAGATGATGGTGA
The DNA here is from genome assembly GCF_003789085.1 of Penaeus vannamei. Classification (NCBI taxonomy): domain Eukaryota; kingdom Metazoa; phylum Arthropoda; class Malacostraca; order Decapoda; family Penaeidae; genus Penaeus; species Penaeus vannamei. Next base: position 94,776 of record NW_020868416.1, read on the forward strand.
TAGTTGAGGTGATGATGATAGTAATAATGATAATGATAGTGATAATGATGGTGATGATAGTGATAATGATTATGATTGTGAAAATGGTGATGCTGATGATGGTAATTCTTATGGGGATGATGATGGTAATAATGATAATGATAGTGATAATGATGGTGATGATGATAGTGATAATGATTGTGATGATGATGATAGTGATAATGGTGATTGTTATAGTGATGATAGAGGTGATATTGATGGTGATGATAATGATATTGATGTTAATGATGACAGTGATGCTGCTGATGATAATGATGATAGTGATGTTAATGATGATAATAGTGATGATAAAAGTGATGATGGTGATAATGATATTAATGGTGATGATAGTGATAATGATGGCGATAGTGATGATGACTGATGATAATGGTGATGATGGTGGCGATGTTAATGATGATAATGATAATGGTAATCATAATGGTGATGAAGACAATGATGATAATGATGATGGTGATGTTAATGATGACAATAATGATTGTAATAATAATGATATTGTTGCACAACGGTTAAAGTAAACAATACTGATGATTCCTATTTTACTGAAAATCTAAGATAACAAGTTCTAAACTCTATGAATGACATCAAAGTAATAGAACAGAATCCAGGGCCTTGTAGAAGGAAACTAACGATCAATGACATTTTTTTTAACTCTATGAATGACATCAAATTTTACTGAAAATCTAAGATAACAAGTTTTAAACTCTATGAATGACATCAAAGTAATAGAACAGAATCCAGGGCCTTGTAGAAGGAAACTAACGACCAGATGAATGCATAACCTAGGAAACAAATATTTTACACTCAAAAATAGGATATTTCATAAAAATACACCATTAAACATACTCAAACACTTATTCTGGCCAGACCTATATATATCATAGAACACATAAAACTTATACTTAAATACT
>NW_020868416.1:113222-115722 GCF_003789085.1 Penaeus vannamei
AGTTAGATCATGAACAGCATTTGTGTGAATGTAAATGGGATCGCATCAAATTCTACTCAAACTTAGCGAGTGCTTGTTGTCTTGCTAGATAAGAACGAAAGGCTATTGGGTTTGCCGCTGAGAAGAGCTCCTCATTGGGGAAGAAATAGAAGGAGTGGCAGGACTCGTCAGGTCGGAGATTTTGCGCCTCGGTTGAGGCTCACTTTTCGACTGGATCTACAGACACTACACATTGGCATGTGTTAGGAGGCTGTGTTAATTCTGCATGAATCTCTCTCTCTCTCTCTTTCTCTCTATTCATCTATTGGGGTAAGTTGTCTGTCTGTCTATGAATCTGACTGTCTGACTGCCTCGCTCTCTCTCTATGTATATTTATGTATTTGTCTATCAGTCTGTCTAACTGACTCTCTCACTCTCTCTCCACACACACACACACACACACACACACACACACACACACACACACACAACACACACACGCACACACACACACACACAGACACAGACACAGACACAGACACAGACACACACACACACGCACGCACGCACGCACACAACCACCCACCCACTAACATCCACACACATACATCTTCCTACCTCACTCGGTCTGTCAAGTTCCCCCTTTCCTCTCTCTCCCTCCCTTCCTCCTTCCACTCATCCCTCCCCTATTCCATCTCCCCTTCTACTCTCCCTGTCTCTCTCATCTTTCTCTCATTCGCATTTCGTGTCTCTGTTTCAGTCACTCTATGTCTGTTGTCTGCCTGCCTCTGTCTGCCTGTCTCCACCAGAGCGCCCCTTCCCCTCCCTTCCCAGCGAAGGCTATCAGCGCACCGAACTGTGAGCCAATCGCGGGGAAACTGAAGCCCTGAAGCCCTGGGCCCGGATTCACTGATACACTTACGAGGGGAAAATCACTGGTAACTATAGCTACCATGGTAAACAGACAGCGGTGGTATTCACCAACAACTTTCGGATGAAAAATGCATGGTAAAGCTGTAACCACTTGCCATCGGAGTTACCATGGGAAAATTTACCAGTGGTCAGAGCACTGGTAACCTCTGGGAACACGATGTCATCACGTATTATCTTGTTAAAAAAATAAATATCTTAGCAAAGTTTTGGGTTTGTTTTTACACCTGATGTAACTAATATGATGGCAAACAGATATCACAATGCGGACATAGTGAAGAAATGCAAATTCCACATGAAACTATCAAGAATAAAATCCACACAAATTCTCGTAAAATTATAGGCCTACATTATAATAGAATGCATAGAACCGATAGATAAGTGAACTCATAAAGAATTCTTCTCAAACATAATTATTACAAATGCTATAGAAAAACTACCTCGCTGATATAGAACTGGCAATACCAACGCTAAACGAGTATAGCAATATCTGTCTGTCGGCTTTGTGGCAATAAACCCCAAAGTGCATGGGCAAGAATAAGCTTGAAATATTTCCTTTGACAACAAATGGCGATGAATAAAATTTTTTTTAGTCCGGTTCTTTGTTTAGCAATGATGAAAAAAATATAAATAAAAAACTATTTGGACTGTCTCTTTGGTTTGAGGTAAACAATATATTATTATATGTTTGTATTGGTTCCTATCTATACAGTAAATATATATCCAACATGATGGATATAATCAAATAAATATATTCTTTTCTTCTACATGTGCTTAAATAGTGTTTTATCTGTGACGATTATCTCACTGTGTCTAGTTCTGTTTACATGTTACGTGATTGGCCGAAGGAACCTAAAAGGATTATGTATAGTGGTCGCTGATTGGTGGAATTGCTTTACCAGAGCCCTCTGTTGGCTACCATTAGAATGAGTCGATTTGCGATTGTAACTCAGCATATCCGAATTACCATTTCTTCATGAATCCCGCTTTGCCATCACTGGTAAACGCAATGGTAAATGACCGCGGTCGGCGACAAGTGAACATAGGAGGAATAGGGTTTGGAAGAGTACAGCAAATTAAAGCTATGATGAATTTGTGTCCATATTTACTGCCAACGACATGAAGTTTCTGAGCCAGGGAAAGAAAATAATCCTGAAAAGAAAAAATGGCGACCGATATACGTTAGAGTATGCATGAAATAACTGCCCTAAATTCCAGTGATAGAAAATGAAATATAGCATGATTGTCAAGCCCATAATTCACCAGAAGAACTTCTATCTTGTAAGTCGGAATAAAGATCATTTTAGACAATTATGTAATGCTGTTTTCCCTTGTAAGAAAAGCTCTTTGTCTAAAACTTTATCTTCACGTCGCTCAACAAATCAGCGGTTTTCATATTATGAAAGATCTCTATATATATTTCTTAATCATTTTCTTCCTAAGGCACATCCTCATATTCCATCTCGCGCTGAGATATGGAATATTGCCGATCAAATCTGTGATTTGGAAATTTAAAAAATGCACATAAAATTGTTCATCGTTCCACCCGCATGAGGTTCCTCTTTTGCTGCCTGAGTTATACATCAGGAAC
>NW_020868416.1:130722-133222 GCF_003789085.1 Penaeus vannamei
GAGAGAGAGAGAGAGAGAGAGAGAGAGAGAGACGAGGAGAGAGATAGATAGATAGATAGATGAGAGAGAGAGCTAGATAGATAGATCGTGTGTGTATGTGTACTGAGAGAGAGAGAGAGAAGAGAGAGAGAGAGAGAGAGAGAGAGAGAGAGAGAGAGAGAGAGAGAGATTACTGAACATTTCAAGCCCCTTCCCCTCCCTTTCTGCTGCCGGCCAGAGACGGTGCCGGCGAGGGGCGCGAGGTGCGAAGGGCGCCCTTGCGCGTGGCCTCCTCCGGCCTCGCGCCCACGCCTCGAGGTACAATTCCTCACAGTCGCGAGGCAAGCTGAGCTGATTTCCAGCCTCTTCACACCCTCGTCTCGCGGGCGCCGCCCTCGCCCGGCTCTCTCATCTCCGGCTTTTATTTCCTCCTCTTTGTTGGCTTCACGCGCTGGCTGGGCGGCGGGCGGGCGCGGACAGAGCTCTTTGTATGACTACGGCCACGCATACACATTCCAACACGCCCAACTCACACACACGCAGACATACATAAACATTCAGAAGCGCACTCACGCAGCCGCACTTTGTTTATGCACCGCATGCTGTGCAGTGGGATAGCTGCTACAGATTCCGAACAATATATTTTATAAGCTGTTGTGCAGATTGGTTGGAATGCAGCGTTAATGGGCGGTTTAAAGAACGCTGCTCACATAGTTTCCACGTGCAATTGCGGAGGAGCGTTTCCTACACACTATATCAATATATTTTCCAATGCCACCGTGATGAAATTGCGTGCGAATGCTTCATTTTTGAACGCAGCATTTCAGCGGACATGTGTGAATGCTTCATTTTCTGTACATGGCGTTTCAATGCATGACAACGGGCGCGCGTGAATAAATGGTCGTACGGAATGTACCCCGGCCGTTTAGAGGAACCGAGTGTCGCCGAAAATAAAGTGGAAGGTCGCGCCGAAACGTCAGTGTTAGCAGAGGGTGTTGACTGCCCGACATCAACACTAAATAAAGGACTATGGATTTCTATACTGAATGTCACAGAGAAAAAGAGAAGACAGATAGATAGATGGAGTACCTGAGTAAACATACTTTTCAATCAAGCGCGCACAAACAAACAAAAGCACACACACACAAAATCAACTCAGAAAGACTGCAGGGAAAAAATCCTTGCGAAATATAATCGGATGAAACTCCGCCTCTTATCCTAATGCCCCAAATTAGCTGGAAATCCTCTCTCTGGAGGATCGGCAAGACTTATTCCGCGAGAAATCGTAATCTCCCGGAATTCCGTGTCAAGGAAACACCTCAACGGTATTAACGCCAATATTTGTAGGCAAAATGTAAAGCAGCTCATTATTATTATCGTTATTATTATTATTATTATAATCGTTACAAACACGCCCACACGCCCCAACCCCACCACGTACAGACACAAATTTCTCGCAGATGAAGGCAATTGCCATTAATTGAGTGTCGCGCCTCGGCTGTTCAAACCGAAGGGAGATGGACAAATGACGATGTAATGAAAAAATCTTCACGCCCGTAATTAAAATTCGGTTGATTTGCACGTCGAGCTGCGCGTCGACTCGCGAGCGGCGGCGCGGGAGGCCCTCGTCTCCTCGACGTCTGGGTCGCCGATCTGCGAGCGGAGAGGGAGGCGGAGGGAAGCGAGAGGGAGGCAGGAGGGAGGCGAGAGGGAGGCAGGAGGGAGGCAGGAGGGAGCGGAGTTAATGACTCGAGTCTAAGATAAATATCCCCGGAAGAAGGATATTTATTTCGAGGCGGACGACGGCGGAGGCGAGAGGGCCGCCGCCCGCCCTGCGCGCTCGCCTTGCGCTCGGAACCTAATGAGCGGAAGGCGAAGGCGGCGTCGGCGGCAGAGGACGCCTCTCGTGACGCGAATCAGACGTGTCTCGCTTTGCAATTCAGAGCAGGTGGAAAAGTCCATCACTGCTGCTGATGCTGCTGTTGCTCTCATCTTCGTCATTATCATTACCTTCACTCCCGGAATGACAATTTTATTTCCACTTTTTCCGTCACCATTGAAATAATCAGGAAAATCATTATTGGCTTCATGGCTGCTGTGAACATCACTATCGCCGTTCATCTTGCCATGTCCGTCCTCATTTGCACAACGCTCCTCGCCAAACACGCAAGAAGCGCCTCAAAGATGAGCCCAAATCAGGCACGTGTTTCAACTGAATTTCTAACCACTATGAAGCGAGTGTTTCATTCGAATTATTTCTATCGTTATCATGTATACACACACACACACACACACACACACACACACACACACACACACACACACACACACACACACACACACACACACACACACACATATATATATATATATATATTATATATATATATATATATATATATATATATATATATGTATGTATGTATGTATGTACACACACACACATACACATATACATACCTCTCTCTCTCTCTCTCTCTCTCTCTCTCTCTCTCTCTCTCTCTCTTCTCTCTCTCTCTCT
>NW_020868416.1:146702-149202 GCF_003789085.1 Penaeus vannamei
AGTGGAGGAGGCCATCGGCAAATGGGTGATGGACACGCTGCCAACGGTTCCAGGTTCATGGCTTCTATGGCATCGCTGGATGACTGCGATGGACAGGACTCCTCTAAACATTATACATACATACAGAGAGAGAGGGTGACATATATATATATATATATATATATATATATATATATATATATATATATATATTATATATATATATGTGTTGTTGTGTGTGTGTGTGTGTGTGTGTGTGTGTGTGTGTGTGTGTGTGTTATATCTGGAAGAGGAAATCCTATGCGGCTGAAGCCATCGTGAGGTTGATCCCACGTACCTAGCCTGACAGCTAAACAGGTCAACCACATTCGAATATAGTTCAGTCACACTTCTCCCTATTCCTTAACTAACAACCAATAGTATTATTATTGTAAGAAACAAAGTGAAAGCTGATCTGAGGATAACATTGTCTGAGAATTTTGTTTAATAGTTTTCTGAGATCAAAACTAAGACCGCCTATATATGAAAGTTTTATATATTTAATATATTTGTTGACTGTAGTAGATACAGGTTTTGGGTTGAATTTCTGACCTTTGCGTAGGGTTTTAAGAAAGATAGATTCCCATTCGTAGTGAAATATTCCTTTAAGAAGGGAGCAGAGGTTATGAAGCCTAAGGCCAGTGAATGTGGTTTCCTGTAGGTGCTGGTGAAGAAACAATTGTTACGAAAAATTATGGGTGTCAAGAAATGATAGTTTGTTACTTTGCTCAGTTTCACATGTGAATTTGATATGGGGGTGTTGTGAATTCAAGTGTGAGAGGAAATGATTAATGTGAGAGGGGTCAAGTGAAAGTATCATCCATATAATAGGTTTGAAATTAGCAGGGCAGTTATTCATCCATGCTTGTTCATGGTGGCAAAGGAATGTATTGGCATAACATGGGCCAAGTGGTGATCCCATTGCTACACCGTCTACCTGCGTGTTCATAGAGCCATTGAAGGTAAACACTGAATTGTGAGCGGCTATATCCAATAATTTCCTGTATGTTGTCTTGTTCAGGCCATGCGAGTATAAGAATGAGATGGCAGTTTTGTTTATAATCATGTCAGTCGTTTCATTGAGGGGAATGCTAGTGAATGACGACTTAAAACTGGCCATTGTGACAGGCCGAAGTGGTTTAAGGAAACTAATTTCTTTGATGAAAGAGAAAGAATTTTCTATGCTTTATTCATTGGTGGTTAATGGGTTGATTATTTGTACTAAAAATTTGGCACACTGTAATTAAAAGTTCCAATGGCAAAAATGATGGGGCGTAGAGGCTGACCAATTTTATGAATTTTAGGAAGGCCATATAAGCGACCAGGTTTAGAGCCAGATGCAGTCAGGCCGTTGTAAATCATTTCGCGGATAGATGGCTTTATCGAGCGTAAGAGTCTGTTTAGTTTATCTTCTAATTTCAGTTGATGAGTGGCAGTTTCAGGTTACCATGTGAACTACCAAAGTAACCCATATCTTGGTTAGTGCTTGTTACATGCTCACTAGTTTGTTTTACGGTCTTTTGATGTTGTTTTTATAGAATGTTCTTTGTATTATCTTATTAACCGTTTGTATTTGAATTAATTTACTTATTGTTATTTTTGTTATAGCACTGATGATGGGATTGCATCTCCAAAACGGTGCAATTGCAATAATGAAGTTTTCAGCTGCATTGGTGTTCCTCTTCCTGATAAGAATTCGATTCTCACGGGACTCATTTATAACTCATTATACACACACACACACATACACACACATTCTCTCACACACACGCACACCACACACACAAGCACACAGCGAAGAGAGAGAGAGAGAGAGAGAGAGAAGAGAGAGAGAGAGAGAGAGAGAGAGAGAGAGAGAGAGAGAGAGAGAGAGAGAGAGAGAGAGAGAGAGAGAGAGAGAGAGAGAGAGAGAGAGAGAGAGAGAGAGAGAGAGAGAGAGAGAGAGAGAGAGAGAGAGAGAGAGAGAGAGAGAGAGAGAGAGAGAGAGTAAGGGAAAGAGGGAGAGCCAATAACCATCAAAAGATATTGGCTCTGGGGACAGAAACCAGAATTTGGTGCAAAGAACTTTTAATAAGATGATGTTTGAACACGATCTCCCCGATCAAGTCACTATCCGGAATCCCTTCCCGGCTGACTGCTCGCAGAGTGGGCGTCCGCCTCATCACGCGGAGGAACCGAGTGTGGCGCCAGCAGCACTCGCGGGCGTCTTCCCCAAGCATGCCGTAGTGCTGATGGGGCGTTGGCTCACACGGGCATCGGATGAGGCAGAATGTCAGCCAATAAAGCCTGATTTGCTGCATGCTGACCCGATTTTTAATTTCTTTTTATCTTTATTTCTGTTTGACTTAAGGTTTGCAGCAACAAACAGGTTGCAGCGTATGCTATCTATTCGATTTTTTTTTTACTGTGAAGTTCCTTAAGGTGTTTCAAGGCAAGCATTGTTCGAGGAGAGAAAAGAATAATAAAAAATGAACTCAAAAAT
>NW_020868416.1:161702-166702 GCF_003789085.1 Penaeus vannamei
ATGAATTATTTAAAGAGTAATTATTGTTGTTGAATGATCCAACATTTAATGAATTATGAAAAATATCAATTGTTTAAAAATATGAAAATCTAGTGAGCATTTAGAAATGTGAATAACTCAGGTTATTATTGCAAATTAATATTTTGTTGAATGAAACTGCAATTGAAATAAGTTGAAATTTATGTGCTCTAATAGAAACTTATAGAAGTCTTTGAGTTAATGAACAGTTAAATGAAGGATGATAACCAGTTGTAAATTTTCAGACACAGAGAATAATGAGTTACTTTGATAAGCTGTGTTGAAAGAAAGAAATAATAACTAATGATAAACTTTAAAGCAGTTTTGAGATTTGAATTTAACTTAAGAAAATTACGATTAATTTTGCTCGTACAGTTTAAAACAAATCCGCTAGACGACTTCATAATAATTCTCATCAAGAGAAAGATGAACATAAGATTAAAATTCTGATTTAGCTGAGCAAGGTTAATTGTAACAGTATGTGTACATATACATATGTGTGTGTGTGTATATATATATATATATATATATATATATATATATATATATATATATATATATATATATATATATGTGTGTGTGTGTGTGTGTGTGTGTGTGTGTGTGTGTGTGTGTGTGTGTGTGTGTGTGTGTGTGTCTGTGTGTGCATGTGTGCGTGTTGTATGTGTGTTTTATATGTGTATATGTGCGTGTGCATTTGTGTATGTGTATATATATGTGTGTACACACACACACACACACACACACACACACACACACACACACACACACACACACATATGGTGTGTGTGTGTTGTTTGTATATATATATATATATATATATATATATATATATATATATATATATATATATATATATATATATATATGAACACACACACACATAGGTTTTTCTTGCAAAATCCCAATTCCGACATTCTTGGGAAATGAAAGGCGCTCCTCCCTATGGCGCCTTCAGGAGCCGGCGGAAGCGCGTCCGAGGGCCGAGGGCACAGCGCCTGGCGAGCCTGAGTCCCTGGTGGCGCGAGGTCACCTCTCCAGCGAAAATTCCTCTCGAAATATCAGGCCAAGGGCGGCGCTGACGTCAAAGGCTCGTTAACAAAGCATCCTCCCGCCGAGATCGTCAGCCACGTCAGCTTCAACGGCACACGGAGTCGTCCCCTTCGAAGGCGATTTCTCTGTTCTTGCGCTGGACGCCCCGTTGATGCAGGCTGCCCTAGACACCCGAGTCCAGGAGGTGCAGCGCCCTCTCCCGCGGGCTGGCTCTGTAAGGGTCTTCCCTAACGGCCTCGAGGGGTTCGAGCGGAGTTCCAGCGCGGGCCTGTCACTGGTCGCGGGCGCCGCGAGACCTCGCTTTTGCTGAAGCTTTGGAGGACCGCTGCCTGCGCTGCCGGCGCTTTTGCACGTATAAGACCATGACAGGGATTATAAGAATACTTATAGTATGCATGAGGATTATATGAAATATGATAAGAACCAAATAATGAAAAAATAATATAATTACTGTTCTGCTGCTACTACTACTGCAGCTACAAAATAGGAACAACAAATTATTACTATCATTACCATTTTACTACTACTGCTGCCGCTACAAAAATAGCAAGAACAAATTGTTATTATTCTACTACCATACTACTACTGCTGCAAAAATAGCAACAGGAGACTATTACTATTATTAACATTCTACTACTGCTGCTTCTACAAAATACCAACAGTTAATTACTATTTTACTACCATTTTACTACTACTACTACAAAACTATTAACAGCAAATTATCACTAATATTACCATTCCACTACTACTGCTAATACTGCGGCAACAAAAATATCAACAGCAAATTATTACTACTATCACCCTTCTTTTTCTATTTCTATTTTCTACTACTGCTGCTGCTGCTGTTACAAAAATAGAAACAGCAGAAACAAAAAAATTGAAGCTTACTAGCAATGCTGATAACGGAAATCAATGTTAAAAATAACAATAACAGCAACAGTGTCAGTTGTAGGGGGGGGGGTACCTCTGCCAACCAAATGGTTGTAAATTTTAAATTTCTTCCACCATCATTTTCAACTCAACTAATATTGTGAAATTAGAAATTAATGTTGTCACCTTTGAATCTGATTAATCCTCTATATGAACAATTAATTAGTAGCACTGCCACCATCCGGATTTTGTTTTAAAATAATGGTACTCCGAAAAAAACCCTCTCTATGTCATTATGGTATCAGTTTGGTAGCTGGAACGGCAGTCTTGGCAAACGTGGGGGTGGGTGGTTCTTCTCAATGGTTGGTGATAGCAATTAAGTATGGTCTATATGAAAAAATGTTCCAGCTTGAGATATTTATTAACACATTTAATAGGTGTTTATATCACACACACACACACAAAAAGAAATCAAGTAGTTTCAGTATGACACTCCTAGGCCATAATATGCCCGAAGAAACAAATTATTATTTATCCTTCCCAGTTCACACAAAACGAAGCTCTGTCTTATTGACCTTGACTTAAAGCTTATTATAACTTTTCCTGTCCCCAATATTATATTATAACCATAATTTCTCCTTCAAGGAACAACACATAATAAACTAAACTGGCTTCACTGACATTAACCACGAAAATAAAAATGAATACTATTTTGCTGGACTGGGGGGGGGGGGATAGGCCCTTTCTCGACAGTTCAATTTACTCGCGAAATAGGTTGAAACGGCCCCACCTTGTATACCACAGTCCTGTCACAGGCATCACAGGATCTATCTTCTCCGATGATTCAAGGGGGAGAGGCATGCGGGTTTCCTCCTCCTCTGGTGTTGTCGGTCAATGGCTGCCACGGTCAGCGTTCCTAGCCGGATGGTTCCAGCGTCTGATCTCATTCCTGGGGTGATACCGTCCACAGAAAGACTCATTTACATAGCATACATATATAGGCACTCTCCCACTACTATTAGACATGTTAACATCCCCTTATTACCTTCTTTATACCGTCAAATTCGCCCTCGACAAGAGACATTTTCTCAGGCTTACCTGGGGTGATGGCGTCCACAGAAAGACTGAGCTAGTCTGCACGCCCTCGCCCGAGGCGTTCCGATGTTGCCAACTTTCCTCTTAGCAACAGCCCCCCTTTCCTAAAATGCACCCAGTCCAACATTAAATCAAGAAAAACATATCCCTAATAATTTGTTTACAATTTACTGGGCACGAAAATTTTACCATATTCAAAATAGATCTAAATAGACATGGCAACGCATCCCAACCGTATGCTAATGTTTATGAAATAATAATTTAATGACAAGCAATGCAGCAATAATAACAAAAGTAATAATGATGATGGATGATATTAATGAGATGAAAGTAATAGATATACTAATAATAATTATAATGATAATAAAAATTATAATGGTAATAAAAGTGAAAACGACAATAATGTCACTAACGATCACCACGAGAATTCAGTGATGTTAATGAATATGACCACAAATATGACAGATCAGAGTTTTCTTAAATCCTATTAAGCGCCCTCCGCCCTTCGCCGGGGGCCCGAGCACCGCCTCCGCTTCCCAGAATCGCCGACGAGAACAGGCGTCGTCGTTTTTATTAGCGGCACCCCCCCCCCAGGCGGGACCGGAACCGTCCTGGGAACCCCTGGACGCTCCCGCCGCCGGAGGCAAAGTGACTGACCTTCGCTGACACGCCGTCAGTCTTGGCACTGCGCTGGCCCTCACTTGCGCTCACCATGTTATCATTACACCGCCATGGATCGTAATTGCTGATATTGTCATTGCCGCTATGGTTGCTATAATTGCAGCTATTATCATCACTCTCATTGCAATTGTCATCAACATCAGTATTACCGGTTTACATGAAGAAGCGGTTCCATTTAACTTCAGAGAATGGCACAATAAGAGACAGGATAAGTTCGACTTGGCTAGAGCACAGGATTTATGATTATTTTTTACGTACCCAACTGCAGCACTGTTACCCACACTAATTATCATCTTTACCACTGCTGCTCTCCTAATGCGGGCCTCCCCCTCCTCCTCGCCACCACCACTCTGATATCATAACCGTTGAATTTATCATTGTTATCATTAGCGGCATTCACGCCGGTGCAAATGAAGCGCTCACTCCCGCGCCCTTGCTCTCTGCCGTTCCTCCCAAGTGCCAGGTTATGAGGCCGCCGGAGGATCCGCCCATCACGCTCCAGGGACATTAAAGACCCCGTGATAGGGGCTAATGAGCTGGTCGGGTCCCTCGCGCGCCGCCGCGCCCTCGCGCCGTCGGCTGAGCTGTGCCCGGCGAGGGGGGCGGGGGGCACGCAGGGACTTACGGTCCATCGACGTTGGGGGCGGGGGCACGGCGGCAGAAGGAGAGGAGGAAAGGGAAAAAGGATATATGTGCAGGAAGTCATCATGCTATTGCGCGAAGGTCTGTGTGTCTTCCGAACTGTTTCTGGTACGCGTTCTCGTAGTCGTTATCGAGCTAGATTTATGGCCATTGTCGGTTTTGGTCGCTCTCTCTCTTTCTCTCCCCCTCTCCTTCTCTCTCTCTTTTTCTCTCTTCCCCCTCTCTCTAACACACACAAAGACAGATATATTATTACTTCTCATTTCTCCCTCTTCCTTTCATTCCTTACGTACCTTTCTCTATTTTATAAATCTATATCTGTATTCATATCTTTATCTATAGATACATAGATATATAGATATCGATACCTGTTTGTGTACGCGCGAATATGTGTATGTGGTGATGCAGGTCGTTGCTCAAGTTGCATTCTAAGCCTCCTTCAAGTTGCCTTCGCCATCAGGCCCTGATGATCAGAGCGCGTCTTGGACCAACTTGCTCTCTCGCACAAAAGATACTGACGCTGTTGCCGTCTATGGCTGGCGAGGGAAGGAAGTAGACGGTAACGAGGGAAAGGAGGAGGAAAAGCAAGTTCATGACAAATGGTGCGGTGGAGTCTAATGACCCACACGCATTAGGAAAGG
>NW_020868416.1:191702-201702 GCF_003789085.1 Penaeus vannamei
CCCTCTCTCTCTCTCTCTCTCTCTGCATCCTCTCTCTCTCTCTCTCTCTACCATTTCAATTCCTCAGCGCAGATATCCAAGCATTTTGTCGCAAGCCTGGCAACAAGCGAGTCACTTCTCTGTAAAATATTTCAGTTTTTTTTTTTTTTTTTTTTTTTTATTTTATCTCCCTCTTGCTTGCGATTTTCTTATCAGCTTTTTTTTTCTCGCTATCTTTTTTTTCTCTCTCTCTCTTTGCTTGCGACTTTCTTATCTGCTTTTTTTGTTGATAGCGCAAAAGAGCTTATCTTCGTTGATGACTTCATGACTTCATCTGCAACGAAGGAAAGTCTTTTCCCTTCTCAGTCTTAAATCTGCAGATTATGAAATAAGATTATGCATACCTGCGTACAAGGACACAAGTGAGCGAGTATACACTACATATGCCACATACACACACACGTATGTGTGGTGTGTGGTGTGTGTGTTTAAGTGTATATATATATATATATAGATATAATATAATATAACTATGACTATATACACATATATATACATATATTTATATATATATATACATATATATATATATAATATATATATATATATATATATATATATATATATATATTTAAATATAATATAGTATGTGCGTGTGTGTGTGTGTGTTGGTGTGTGTTGTGGTGTTTATATAATAATATATAATTATAATATATATATATATATATATATATATATATTATAATATATAATATATATATTATATATATATTACATATACATATATATATATATATATTATATAATATAATGTATATATATTATATTATATATGGTTATTGTTGTGTGGTGTGTGTGTGTGGTGTGGTGTGTGCGGTGTGTGTTTGTGTGTGTGGTGTGTTGTGTGTGGTTGTGTGTGTGTGTGTTACATATTATATATATATATTATATATATATTTATATATATATATATATTATATATGCATATATATTTGTATATGTATATACATATATATAGTGCAATGTGCTTGTATGTGTGTGTGTGTGTGTGTGTGTGTGTGTGTGTGTTGTGATTATGTGGTTTGTCTTTATGTGTGTGTGTGTGTGTGTATTTGTAATCAATATCCGCGTATTTCTTCTCACTCGCTCCGATAACGCCCGCTATCAAAGCCAATGACACAAAAGAGCGCCCCGCCGAACACAACATAAATCTCGCGCAATCTCGCGTTTTCTCGCTGATGGCGTTTCGAGCGTGAGGGCTGAAGGCTCGCTTTATCGCAGTCCCCCCTCCTCCCCCCCTAAGCCGAGTCCCGTTTTCTTTGATCAGGACAAGATATTTGCATTTTAGAAAGGAATGAAGATGTGAGTTTATTGGAATGAATGAGAGAGAGAGAGAGAGAGAGAGAGAGAGAGAGAGAGAGAAGAGAGAGAGGAGAGAGAAGAGACGAGGAGAGAGAAGAGAAGAGAGAGGAGAGAAAAGGGAGGATTGTGTGGGAAGTGAGAGAGGACAGGGAGAATAGGGAGGGGGAAGGAGGGATGGAGAAGGGAGGAGAGGAAGGATGGGGGGAAGAGAGAAAATATAGAGGGGGGAGGAAATATAGTGAGAAAGAGAAAGAGAGGAGAGAGAAGAGAGAGAAGAGAGAAAGAGGTAAGAGAGAGAAGAGACAGAGAGAGAAGGATTTAGAGAAACAGACAGACAGAAGAGGAGAGAGAGAGAAAGAGAGAGATAGGATTGAGAGAAACAGAACAGAAGGAGAGAGAGAAAGAGAGAGAGAGAAGAGACAGACAGACCGAAAAAAAGAGAGAATTTGTATCAATAAGTTTATGTGTCTCTGTGTTCATATGTATACGCATGTATGCTTGTGTGCAGCATATATATATATAATATATATATATATATATATATATATATATATATATATATATATATATATATATATATATATATATATATATATATATATATATATATATATATAATATATATATATATATATATATATATATATATATATATATACGTATATATATATGTCTCTATGCCTATCTCCATCTGTATCTATATGCTTATGAGTCTCATATGCTTATATATTTGCAGAGTCAGAGAGAGAAAAAAAAAGTCATTTCACCGAGACACCAAAAAAAAAAAAAAAGACTTTATTCTCCATTATGCTGAGTCAAGGGGAGCATTACATTATATAATTTTTTTCCCTTCCTTTAAGTTTCCTTCTCGTGTATTTTTTCCTGTTCCTTTCTCCTCTCACGCCCGCGCCCTAAACATTTCTGAAAGTTGTCGTCTCTGATAAAACTTTTTTTTTTTTTTTTTTAGCTTTCTTTTTTGTTTTTTTTTTTTTTTTTTTCTTTTTCCTTTCATCTTTGCGACATGTAACGGGAAATAGAAGAAAATGTATTTGTTCTTTGACATTAGTAGAGAGATAGATAGATAGAGAGAGAGAGAGAGAAAGAGAGAGAGAGAGAGAGAGAGAGAGAGAGAGAGAGAGAGAGAGAGAGAGAGAGAGAGAGGAGAGAGAGAGAGAGAGAAGAGAGAGAGAGAGAGAGAGAAGAGAATGAGAGGGAGAGAGATAGATAGAGATAATAGATAATAGATAGATAGATAGATAGAGAGAGAGAGAAGAGAGAGAGAGGAGGAGAGAGAGAAAGAGAGAGAGAGACAGACAGAGAGAGAAATGAAAACATAAAAAGATACAGAGTTAGAGAATTAAAAAAAGAAAAAAAAACAACACGAGACAGAAAAGGAGAAGATACAAACACACCCAGAGAAAAAAAAAGGAAAGAACAGAAAAAGAAGAAGAAGACAACGAAGAAGAAGAACAGAGAGCCAGAGTTCAAGACGCACCCGCTCATTTCACAAATCTATGCGTTTAACATCTGCCTTACACAATAAAGTTATCAAAAACCACTTGTCTTGTTTCGCGGGTTGTCGAATCCATCTCCCTCTCTATTAGCCCGCCACCGCAGCGCCAAGACAGTGGTACACACGACCTCAGAAATGTAAAGATGAACGTCGATTTAACTCTGACACACACAAAAAAAAAAAAAAAAAAAAAAAAAAAAAAAAAAAAAAAAGATAAAAAAAAAAAAAAAAAAAAATAAAAAAAAGGAAAAAAAATCGATTATGACAACTTGAACTCTGCTGAACGATGGTAGAAATTTTTAGGTCATCAAGCGACGAGAGAAAGAGACATTTTAAATTCGTTTCTCTTTTTTTTTCTTCGTCTTCTTTTTCTAAACCTTTAATCGTTGCAAAATGGCTCACTTCCGCAACGGTTTGCAACTTGTTCCTGCTTCGTCTGCCTGTCTGCTTGCGCTTGCACGGTCTTTCGGGATGAGAATCTATGCATAAATAAGTCTTCCTGAAGTTTTAATCTATAAGAATCTCTCTCTCTCTCTCTCTCTCTTCTCTCTTCTCTCTCTCTCTCTCTCTCTCTCTCTCTCTCTCTCTCTCCTCTCTCTCTCTCTCTCTCTCTCTCTCTCTCTCTCTCTCTCTCTCTCTCTCTCTCTCTCTCTCTCGTCTCTCTCTCTCTCTCTCTCTCTCTTCTCTCTCTCTCTCTCTCTCTCTCTCTCTCTCTCTAATCTAAATACTTATCTTTTAGGATTTTTTTTTTCGTCTTAGTGACATAGTTTGTTTTCTTGAATATTATCCAAATATACTTAAGAATATATCATATATCATTCATCTACTTATTTACCTGTTTATCTACTTATCTATTCATTCATTTCTTTATATATATGTATGTGTTTTCATTATTTTTTACCTATATATTTGTTAACTCATTTCTGATATATGTATACATCTAATTATGTATGTAATTATGTTATTATTTGGTCTAGATCTATCTTTTAATTATCATTCATATATATTATATGTGTTCATTCATTCACTATCTATCTATTTATCTAGTTGTCTATCTATCTATCTATTTATCTATCTATCTATCTATCTATCTGATCCATCTCTCTGCTCTCTCTTTCTCTGTATCTATCTATCTATCTATACATGTATATATATATAATATATATATATCCATATAGCCATCTATCTATCTGTTATCTATCTGTCTATCTATCTATCTATCTACTTATCTATCTATCTACTTATCTATCTATTCATCTATGTATCTATCTATCTATGTGTCTGTCTATCTATCTATCTCTCTATCTCCTTATCTAAGATATATATATATATATATATATATATATATATATATATATATATATATATATATATATATATATACCTACTTAGCTATCTATCTGTCCATCCATCTCTATTCCTGATCTATTAATTAACTCCCTCATTCATCAACAACTAACAAACACAAACACTGACAAACAACAGACAAACACAGTGCTTTAAGATTTCCTGCAATGTTTATGTCGAGCAGCAGCGATGTTGGTAAAGTCGACCTTCGTGATACATGGCTCTAAATATCTGTGCTTGGGGGCGATTGCTGCACGCACGCACCACGCACGCACGCAGCAAGCAAACACACTCGCTAAACGCACGCACACTTTTCTTGGTAAAATGTTTCGGGCAAAGGGAGGAGACTCATCACTTCGGGGTAATTAGAAGCTCAACTGTCGGTGTTGTATGAATGAAATGTGTTGTGTGGTGGGGGGGGTTGTGGGGGGTGGGTGTGTGGGTGGGTTGGGTGGGGGGTGTGTGTGTTTTGTGGGTGTTGTTTGTGTGTGTGTGTGGTGTGGGTGTGTTGTGGGTGTTGTGTGGTGTGTGTGAGTGTGTGTGTGGTGTGTGTGTTGTGTGTGTAGTGTGGTGTGTGTGTGTGTGTGTGTTTTGTATGTTTTTTTTCTTTTTTGTTGTTGTTTTTCTTTAGATTTGTTTGGTGTTTATTTGATTACTTGTATTATTCATAGACCTATTATATTATTTATTCATTCGTTTGCTAACTTTCTTTACCATATTTGTTTACTTACATATCTATACATTCAGGCATTAATTTATCCATTGAATATACACATTATGGGGCATTAATTTATTACACTATATTTTTTTTTTGCTGATCCAGTTATTTCACTGACTTCTTTATCCATTTATTCATTGATTATAAACATTTTCTTCTTTTTTTGCGTTTATTTACACACCCAATTTTGATCCAGTTATTTACTCACTTCTTTATCAATCTGTCCATTGATTATACACAATTTTTTTCCATTTATTTATACACCCATTTTTGATCCAGTTATTTCACTGACTTCTTTATCAATCTATCTATTGACTATACACATTTTTTTTGCGTTTGTTTATACACCCATTTTTTTTATCCAGTTATTTCGCTATTTTATCAATTTAGTTCCCAATCCCCCTTATTATCGACGTGATTCGTGAAGTATCAGAAAGCCACGCCCAAGTCGAGCCCGGGGATATATATGTATATATATATATATATATATATATATATATATATATATATATATATATATATATATATAATATTATATATTTTTTTTTTTTTTTTTTTTTTTTTTTTTTTTTTCTTTCTTTTTTTTTTTTTTTTTTCCTTTTTTCTTTTTTTTTTTCTTTTCGTGTCTCGAAGCAAAATCCATCGCAGTCATGTCGGTTCAAAATAACCCTGGAGAGAGAGAGAGAGAGAGAGAGAGAGAGAGAGACACGTCACGGAGGGTGTGGTCTGTATCGCCTTGTAAGTTTGTAAGTGAGCAACAGACACTTAGAAAATCCGAGAGGGAAAGCCGAGAGGTGGATAAACTTTATATAAGTGTTCGTGATGATGGTAGGATTTTAAGGTGATCTGATTGGCTATGGATTCGGTCTGCCTCGTTTGTAAGTAAGGAAAAGACACTTAGAAAGTTCATAAGGACATTCGAGAGGAAAAAATGCGACTTAGACGAACTTATAAGGGTTTATAAGTGTTCGTGAAGGGTTGGAATGATTAGGGTAATTTGGGTGTTGTCAACTTGGTCTCCCTCGTTTCTAAGTAAGGAAAAGACACTTAAAATTCCGCGAGGAAAGTTTTGAGAGNCGACAAATGATAGTAATAACAATACAGACAAATAAAAACGATAATATCTGTAATATTAATGCTGCTGCTGACGATGATAATAACAATAGAAATAAGAATAATTTTAATCATGATGTTGATAACAATAATATTAATGAAACTAATGATACTTATATGGATGATAAAACTATTAACTACAACAATGATCATAATAATAATGGAAATGACAATAATGATAAAATAACAGTAATACTCGTAATGATGAAGAATAAGAGTTACGCGTACGGCTGCCGTATCCGATTCCTCGCGGTTAGGCCTACGGCATGCAAATGCGCAAATATACGCCATTTCCAGGGAGTAAGTACGAACCTAACCAAACTTACCCTAAACCGGATCCAACCGAATGAGTGGCATCAACCTCGCGTCCCAGACACCGCCATCTTGCTCGTCTCACCACGCATGCGCAGGACACCCATCGGGGGGGGGGGGGGGGGGGGCTTTCCTGCCGTACCAGCAGTGACCTCCGGAGAATTACGGCACGCGGCTCCATCGGACGCGCGGCTCCCTCCGTCTCCGGGTGACGCGGCGGCTCCATAAACATGATCGAGGGGGAGCAATTACGGCCGGATATTGCGCAGGCGGAGAGATTTAGCAGCTGTCGGAAAGGGCGGCGGGTCTTTAGTGGGGCGGCCGCTCGGCGAGGAAGGGGGGGGGGGGGAGGAAGGGGGGGGAGGAAGAGGGGCGGCGGGTCTTTAGTGGGGCGGCCGCTCGGCGGGAAGGGGGGGGGGGGGAGGGGGAGGAGGAGGGGGAAGGGGGAAGGGGGGGGGAGGAGGAGGAGGGTGAGGAGGAGGAGGAGGGGGGGGAGAAGGGGGAGAGAGAGGGGGAAGGGGGGAGAGGGGGGGAAGGGGGGGAGGAGGAAGGAGGGGTAGGAGGAGGGGAGGAAAGAGGGGGAGAAGGAGGAGGGGGGAGGAGGGAAGGGGGAGGAAGAGGGGGAGGAGGGAGGAAGGGGTAGGAGGAGGGGAGGGAAGAAGGGGGAGGAGGTGGAGGGGAGGGAGGAGGAGGAGGGAAGGGGGGAGGAGAAAAGGGGGGAGGAAGAGGAGGAGGAAGGGGGGGAAGAGGAGGGGGAAGGGGGGAGGAGGAAGGGGGGGAGGGGGAAGAAGGAGGAAGGGGGGGAAGAGGAGGAGGAAGAAAAGTGGAGGAGGGGGAGGAGAAAAAGAAAGGGGAGGAGGGGAAGGAAGAGGAGAGGGGAAAGAGCAAGAGGAGGAGGAGGTGCAGAAGAAAAGGAAAAAGAAGAAGCAAGAAGAAAAAAGAAGAAGGAAAGAGAAGAAAGAAGGAGGTTAGGAATAGGAATCGCAGTAATAAGAGGAGAAGTAAGCGGCGAAAATGGGTAGCAAGGAGAGGAGAGGAGAGAGAAAATGGCAGAGAAACCGAGAAAATGAAAGTGCAAATGAGTGAGAACGAGAAACGACAGCGAGAAAGAGAAGCAGATAAGAAATGAGCCGAAACTCTCGCCTTCTCACCCCGTTTGGTTCACAGTCTTTTCTCAAAGGCTCTGGTTGCAAGAATCGGCTAAGATCCAGTCTTATTAAAGGCTGTTTGCTGGAGGATTTTTTTTTTCTTTTTTTTTTTGGTAAAGGCCTGTTTGCTGGAGGATTTCGATTCTTCTTCTTTTTTTTTTTTTTTTTTTTTTTTTTTTTTTTTTTTTTTTTGTCTAATTCATAGTGGTTTCTATAAAGCTTAAGACATTGATTAATCTATGCACCAACAACTCATATTATTGAATTTAGGCAAAACATTGTACATATATTTTTTTGAATGGAGCATGAAAAATATGTAGCTACAATCTATATTCACCGAAAATTCATAGAATAAATGCATGTAAGTATGTACATCTATAGATATGAATAATAATAACGATGACGATGATACTAATGCTGATAATAAAAGAAAAGAAAACAAACCGACTTGCTCTGCACTCACCGGATATCATGGTCATTATGGGAAGCGAAAATAAACAATAGGTTGTAATTATAAGCTAACAATCAGCCGCGTTTCGCATCATGAAAGTCACAGCGGGATCAACGCCATCAGGCACAATTAGGACATTAGATATGACTGAACTGGTTGTGTTCAAATGTACAAATGAGAATGAAGCACCGGTCATGGAAGTGTGTTTTTTATTACGCAAATATTATATTTATATATAAATACACACATATATACATACACACACAAATATATGTACGATATATAAATTATGGAAAATATTCGTGAAATTATCGAACTGCTATCCCAATTCTCACTCTTTATTCTTTCTTTTTTTATGAAATGACTTGATTTAGATTTGTTCGCTTTTTTAGACAGATCCCCTTCCTCTTCTCCCATTCGAAGGACTTTTCTTGCTTTTCCCTTTCTCCAACAGACCTCTTAACCAGTGATAGAGGGCTTCACGTCTCCAGAATCAGCGTTGGGGAAATAAGGCAGTTGCCAAAGGAGGCTGTTCGTGCGGTCGGAACCAAAGCTCTTTTCTTCCTCCACAGCACAGCCCTTATTTCTCTCACTTCTTTAAGGGTGACGTTCATTCAACCTACTCGCTTTTAGCCTTCAAGGGGTACATGTCTTTTTACCGACGCGGACCTGATTGCAAAACTCCTTCAAGCATCTTTTATGTATCCCAACTTCGCATTCACTGACACCCCCTTTTCGTCCGGTATAACTCAAATTGTGAATGGGAGATTAAGGAAATTCACTGCCTGGTGAGTTCAGAGAGATAGAGCAAGAAAGAGAGAGAGAGAGAGAGCGGTAAGGGGGACTTTCTTAAAACATTAGGTGGATAATATTCAAGCAGGTCAAGGGGCTGTGCGTGGCGGCTTTGTGGTTACTTTGCAAGCAGGTGAACACTAAATTTTTTTTTTTCTCTTTTTTAGATTTTTTTAGATGCGAGAAGGGGAGAAATGCATAGATTTAACACCAACAGCAGCCATATTCTCTGAGTCTGAGAGGGGCATCGTGTCCGGAATGAACAAAAGGCCTAAAGCGAAGACAAATGGCGAGAGGATTCCGCTACAAAATTTCCAATAATTCTTGATATGCCTTGACTAATATTTTAGCCTTTCTTCAGTCACCGTGAGAGGCCGACTGACTGCAGGTCTCCTCGTCAGTCATTCGGGAGAGGCTGCAAAGCGATTCATGTTTAACGTATTGTGTATTCTCTGTGTGAAAATGAGATATTTACATTAATACAAAGTCGTTTGTTAACAAGAAAAACAACACAAGTGACGTGTATTTGCAATAAATTAGCAACATAAAAACAGCAACAAACGAGTTAATCCTTTCACATTAAACAGTAGAAGAGTGCCCTAACTTACTCAAAAGTAGAACAAACATTAAAGCAGAAAGGAACTTTTGCGACTTGAGAAAACGAACTATGAAACGCATTAAAACTACAGCAAAAAGAGGAGTATTTTGTCAATGAACTACAAGTTTAGATATTTGTTCATTTATTGTGGGAGCTCTCATAAATCTTCCTTTTCCCCGCGGAAGACTATGGCAAATCATAAAAAATATAGAGAACGAAAGAGAGAGAGAGAGAGAGAGAGAGAGAGAGAGAGAGAGAGAGAGGAGAGAGAGAGAGAGAGAGAGAGAGAGAGAGAGAGAGAGAGAGAGAGAGAGAGAGAGAGAGAGAGAGAGAGAGAGAGAGAGAGAGAGAGAGAGAGAGAGAGAGAGAGAGAGAGAGAGAGAGAGAGAGAGAGAGAGAGAGAGAGAGAGAGAGAGAGATGGGGGGTAGAATTAAACAAGTTTTACATTTTCAGGTAGAGTTGCATAGGTAGAAGGAAAGACAAAAGTCCCGATCTCTAGCAACTACTGTGTGTGTAATTCGCCAATTGTACTTTTAATGAGGTCGGCAGTAGATTCTCGTCTTTAAATAGCACAGGAGAGTCGAGGAACGAGTCATGGAAGTCGAGTTCATTGAGACTAATGTAATTCAAACGTAATTCCAAGGCAGGATTATCGAAGCGTCAATT
>NW_020868416.1:209202-218668 GCF_003789085.1 Penaeus vannamei
ATGTTGTTTATCGCCTCAGCATTCAAGTTAAAAGATAATGATGGTAGAAATAAGCAAGCTGAGTCACGTCTTGTTGGAGTATTCTCGCTCTCATTCCCCTCCACCCCCCTCTCTCTGTTTCTTTCTCTCTCTTCCTCTTATTGGCCCGCTCTCTCTCTCTTCTCTCTCTCTCTTCTCTTTTCTCTCTCTCTCTCTCTCTCTCTCTCCTCTCTCTCTCTCTCACTCTCTCTTACTCTTTCTTCCTCTCTCTCCTTTCACTCTCTCTTTTCTCCTTTCTCTCTCTCTCTCCCTCTTTCTTTCTGCTTCTGTCTTGAGAAACGGAAAGAATGATAGACAGAAAAAGCTTACATTAGCAAAAGATTTCAGTTCCACGTCAAATGAGGCGAATCAGACTGACGGAAATGAAACATCCGTAACGTAGCAATGTGATTATTTTTTTTTTTCCTTTTTTTTTTTTTTTTTTTTTTTACAATGATCTCTTATCTTATCTACAATGATTTAAAGAAAGGCAGACGAGGAATGGACCGAGAGAGTCCGCGCCCGAGCCCCTTCCTCAAGGCTACGCTGGACGATTGGCTCTCGCGTCGACATCATAGGTCCCGCGCCGGTCTAATGGCCCCTTCCGTAGCAGCTCCTTTGAAGGCTTAATGCTTGCACTTTCGTCTCAGCGAGGCCGGCCGTTCTTCCTCAAAGCCTTAATCTTGGGAAGTACCTCAAGCTCTGCTCTCCCTTTCTCCCTGTCTCTCCCCCCCCCCGCCCCTTCTCTCTCTCTCTCTCTTCCTTTCTCTTCTCTCTTCTCTCTCTCTTGGTATCTCTGTATCTCCCTCTCTCTCTCTTCTCTATCTCTCTCTCTCTCTCTTCTCTCCCCTCTTCCCCCCATTCTCTCTCTGTCTTTCACTCCCTCTCCCTTGATATCTCTCTTTCTCAGTCTCCTCCCCTCCTCCCTCTCTCTTTCCCCGTCGCATAGGGAATGATAGAAAAGAAAGATAAATGTTAATGAGTTCGCCGGGTATGAACTTCCATGGCAGCAACGACCCGAGGATTAAGACAGAGCATTGGGGGTTAAAAGTACGTATCAGAGAGGACGACAGCTCTCACTCTACTACTTTTCTACTGCTTCTGTTGCCTTCATGTCATAGACTTACTGAGTGTGAATGACGTCTATCAAGTGGTATGATTTGTTTGTGTATATTGAGAAAAATATGATATGGTTAAGAAACACAAGTGACTTTCCTACAATGTATACAGGGTACACAAGCACACACTGATCCTGCTGAAATTTGATCCTACATAAAGGCTGTCTCCTTGAGAGGGCGTGGTGATGGTAGCCTTGTGTGGCGAAGGATACCGCAGAAGGATAAAGGGGAAGGATAAAATCAGAACACAATACCCGAGGGCTTTTATTTTCTCCCTTGGGTCTCTTACAAAAGAGTAAGAGTTATATTATCTAAAATTAGAGTGTTGTTTTGTCAGATGTCCCGACAAGGTGAAGTCAAGTTGTCATGACTTCATGCAATCTCAGACCTTGGACAAAGTAATGCAAGAAAACAATACTACATACACACAGACACACATACACAAAGACACTACACACTAACGTCCACACAAAGTCACAGGCACACGCAGAGACTCACGCGCACACTCTCAAATAGTCTTAAAGTCTGAAGCATCAAAAATCCTCGATGATGATGACGATGATGATGACAATGGCAAAAAAACAGCAAATTCCCCGAGTGACTGTGGGAATATTTCGAAGCTCACCTCTGTTCGCAAAAAGTCCTATTTGCATGGAAAGTACTCTCTTTGCATACGTTTATTTGAGAAGCCTGAGGAAGAGCTGGTGGAAGTAGCTATCAATCCTTTTGCTTTGAGTGTTTAGAAGTTATAGATCACAGCCGTTTCGTGACTATGATAAACCATTATTTCTAAGAAATTATTTTCCTGTAAGTGTAGTCTACTGCGTCTTGTTCCACTTATTTTTTTGTGATTTCCTTAATTATAGTAGCGATAATGACAGTAACAATAGTGATAATGATAATGATTATAATAACAATAGTAATGATAACGTTATTGTTATTATTTTCCTTGTTATCATTATCATCATTGTTGTTATTATTGTTATTATCATTATTATCGTTATTATTGTGGTTGTTGCTGTTGTTTATGTTATCATTATCGTAATTATTATCATACTGCTCTACATTTTCAATATCTGTCTGAATTGAATTTAAGCTGTATGATGAAACCTTTATCATTAAGATCTATACTGCTCCTTTTGTGATGAGTTAAGAAAAGACAATTAATTTTCCATAGATAGATAGATAGATAGATAGGAAAGAGAGAGAGAGAGAGAGAGAGAGAGAGAGAGAGAGAGAGAGAGAGAGAGTGAGAGAGAGAGAGAGAGAGAGACAGAGAGACGAGATGAGAACGAGAAGAGAGGAGAGGGAGAGTTGTGGGGAGTAAGAAAAAGAAATCACAAAAGAATCCAAATGTGCAAAATGCAGAACGTTCAGGGGAGGGCGAAGTGAAGACGATGTGTTGTGTGGGGGGGGGGGAGAGGAGGGGGATGTAATACGAATAAGTTTCCCCTCCTTTCTCCTCCATCTATCTTCCCTTCTGTCCCCTGCCCCCCTTCCCCCCTCCTCTCCCCTGCCCCTCCCCCTCAACTGTCCCTGCCCCCCTCCCCCTCCTGCAACCCCCCCCACCGCCCATCCTGTCCCCTGCCCCCTCCCCCTCCTGCAACTATAATGATAGCGAGGTCATCAGACAGTATTATCTGCGCCTGTTGCGCTAATGTGGCTTGCAGTCTTGCTACATATAGCGAGATTAATTTTGCTGTTTGTCTTCCATTCCACTGGTGTCATTCTCATTTTTCTTTCTTTCATATACCCTCTTCGCGGTCCTCCTTTCGCCCTATCTCCCTCTTTCTATTTTGTCTTCCCCTTTTCATTCCTATTTCTGCTTCTCCTCTTTTTCTTTTTCTCCTCTTCACCTCGTTCTCTTTTTGAGCAATAACTAGTCTTCTTTAATTGACCATTTTGTCTTATTCCTCTTTGGAAAATAAAGTCTCCCGTTGATTTTGTTTTATCTTCTTTTATTTTCGCTTTCATCATTAATATTCATAATATTTCTCAATAAGAAAATGAAATAAAATAAACACTGATCTGCCACTCATGATGAAGACCAGCCAATCAGCTATCAAATAATTATCAACAGAGACTTGTTAGCTACTTGACAATTATCAACACCTGTCAGTTGCCGGACTGATATTATCACCGACCTGTCATGAGTCATACCTATCCTGTCAGGTTCATCTCCGCCTGGGTGAAATGAGATATATATATATTTTTTTATCTGTTTAGTATCTACACTATTCGCTAAAATTATATTCTAGAACTGGAAAACACAGTACACAGGATGTATGAAGAGTCTAAAGGATAATTCTGGTTCTTGCACATATGCTTTTCTTTCTTTCTTTCTTTTTTCTTTTCTTTTTTACATAAAACCCAGACGTGACACACTGACAGACATCTGCGGGCACTCACTCCAAGGGGAAAATAAGAAGATTAAATCCACGCAGATGATATCACAGCATTATGTCCGCTCAGTGATGCATGAGATAATGTGTCGCGTTTTGTTTAAGCCTTAATTGCCGTGTGATTTCATAAAGGTCATTTGGCGCCGCTGAATCTTCTAGAAGCCTTCGGATTGCCTTCTCCCCATTCGTCGCCGTTTTATTAATATCAATATTATCTTTTATTATTATTATTATTATTATTATTATTATTATTATTATTATTTATTATCATCATTATTATTATTATTATTATCATATTATTTTATTATTTATTATTTTATTATTCATATATATTATTTATTATTATATTATTATTATGTTATATTCATTATTATATTATATTATTATTATTATATTATTTATTATTATTATTATTATCATTATTATATTATTATTATTATTATTATTATTA
The DNA here is from genome assembly GCF_003789085.1 of Penaeus vannamei. Taxonomy (NCBI): domain Eukaryota; kingdom Metazoa; phylum Arthropoda; class Malacostraca; order Decapoda; family Penaeidae; genus Penaeus; species Penaeus vannamei. The sequence goes on from NW_020868416.1 coordinate 213,192, forward strand.
TTATTATTATTATTCATTATTATGCTCTCCTTTTCCCTTTCTTCCTTTGCTTCTTCTGCAACTACAGAATGAAAACTCAAAACAATATCATCAGTAATTAAAGAAAAGCCACAGGAAAAATAACTCGTGCAAGATAGGAACGAATGGAACTTTAATTACTCCTCTTAACCCGAAGCAGAAAGTGATAAAGAGTCAAAGCCGAGTAATAATCACATATCAGCGTCGTTGAGCACTGATCAACCGCGTCAAATTAGATTAGGAGAGTCAGTCATAAGGATTAATTTGGATGTCGCAGTGGGAGAAGTGAGAGGGAAGGGATGGGGGCAACAAGGGGGGAGGCTTGTGCGTACGTATTCTTCTCCCTCCCCCCCCCTCCACCTCTTTCTGTCTTCCCACACTTTTTTTTCTCTCTCTTCTCTTCCCTCTCTCTCTCTTCTCTCTTCTCTCTCTCTCTCTCTCTTCTCTCTCTCTCTCTTCTCTATCTAATCTATCTATCTTCTCTCTTCTATATCTACTTCTATCTCTTCACCCTTTCTCTTTCTATTCTCTCTTTCTCTCTACTCCCTTCCTCTTACCTCCCTCTCTTGATCCACTTCCTATTTCCCTCCTCCCTCTCCTATCCACTCCTTCTCCCTCCACTCTCTACCCCTTCTCCACCCCCCCTATCCTATCCCTATCCACTATCCCCCTCTCTCTATGCACATCCTATTTCCCTCCCTCCCTCTCCCTATCCACTCCCTTCCTCCCTCCTTCCCATCTCTACCCTTCTCCCCCACCTCCCCCCCTTCTCCCCTCCCCCCCCCTTTCCCTTTCCCTGGCAGATCTACCCCTTCTCCCCCACCTCCCCCCTTCTCCCCTTCCCCCCTTTCCCTCTCTGGCAGATACCCCTTTCTCCCACTCCTTCTCCCCTTCCCCCCCCCCTTCCCTTTCCTGGCAGACATCCAGGAACTCGGGATCGGATCGGGTCGGATACCGTCTCCGGCCAGAGTCGGTTTAGCTGATGCATTAACTTCGAGAGTTTCGGTTGCACCTTGGCCTTGCGACGTGGGTGGGAGGGGAGGAAGGAGGGAGGGGAGGAGGAAGGAGAGGAGGGAGTTAGGGAGGAGGGAGGAGGGAAGGAAGGGAGGAGGAAAGAGGAGGGAGGAGGGAGGAGGGAGGAGGGGAGGAGGGGAGGGGAAAGGAGGGGGAGGGAGGGGAGGAGGAGGGAGGGGAGGATGAAGAGCGGAAGGAGGGAAGGAGGGAAGGAGGCGGAAGGCGGAAAGGAGGAAGGAGGTGGAGAGAGGGAAAGGGGAAAGGAGAGGTAATCAGATAGATAGATAGATAGAGACAGAGAGGGAGGGGGGGCGTGTAAGAGATAGATAGACAGATAGATAGACATAAGAGAGAGAGAAAAATCGATTCTACATTTATCAAGATTTCAACTGATGACCCCCCTCCGAATCTGACCCGTGACCCTGCGAACCGAAAAAACAAACCGAAGAAAACAACAGCTGATTATTGCGTCGCCGTGTCAGCTGCATTTTTTGGGGGCGGGGTTGTGTGGTGGGGTGGGGGTGGGGGTGAGGGGGAATCACGAGAGATTTTGTAATACGAACTCGGATGACTTACTGCAGTTCGTGTAGCTCACGGCCAAAGTTGAGTCATTTGTTTTGAGAAAAAGAGGATACGTGATAAAGGGTGTTGGGGGGGGAGGGGGTGGGGGGTGGGAGGGGGGGGGGGGGGCTTTTGGTAGGTGATACGTGCGTATATCAGAGCAATTTGTATTTCGATTAAATATAGGTTGAGGGTGATTGTTTGTCTGTTATTTTCTTAGTTTTCTCTCCTCTTCTATCTATATCTGTCGGTAAGTTTATCAGTCATTTTGCTGAAAATCTGTCTGTCTTTCTGTAAGTTTGTCTGTCTGTCTTTCTGTTCGTCTGTACGTTTGTCTATCTGTCAGTCTTCTTTTCTCCCCTTCCCTCTTCCCTTTCTACATTTTTTTTTCTGTCTCTTTCCCTCTCATTCTTCTTTCTATCCACTTTCTCTCAAACGTTCCTTTTTCTTTCTTTCTGTTTTTTTTTTTTTTTTTTTTTTTTTTTTTTTTTTTTTTTTTTTTTTTTTTTATTATCTATTCTCTTCCCTCACTTTCACTTCTCTCTCTGTGTGTTTCTGCCCTCTCTCTTTCTCTCTCTTCATTCTCTCTCTCTCTGTTTCTTTTCTGCCCCTCTCTATTTCTTTTTTTTTTCACCCTCTCCCTCTCTTTCCTCTTCCCCTCTTCTTCTCTCGATCCCCTTCCCCCTTAATTCTCCCTTGAGGCTCCCTTCCTGACGGTGAATATGACAAGCTCTCGAGGCCATAAAGGACTTATTATATTTACCTTCCTTCCTTTTCCCTCCTTCCAGGGACGACGATATTGCTTGGGCCTCCCGAGGTTTCATTATGTGTTTGAAATATCCAATATGCCGTGTACTTTACTCGGCGCGTGTTAACATGGGGGGTTTCTCTCTCGTATATTGACGTAAACTCTCTCTCTCTCTCTCTCTCTCTCTCCCTCTCTCTCTGTCTGTCTGTCTGTCTCTTCTCTCTCCCTCTCCTTCCCTCTCTCTCTCTCTCTCTCTCTCTCTCTCTCTCTCTCTCTCTCTCTCTCCCTCTCTCTCTCTCTCTCTCTCTCTCTCTCTCTCTCTCTCTCTCTCTCTCTCTCTCTCTCTCTCTCTCTTCTCTCTCTCTCTTCTCTCTCACTCAGACACACGTACACACACACTCCACACACACACACCACACACATACAATTCCTCCAACTACATATCATAATTCCACAGCAATAGACTCACACAGGGAATTCATTAGGGGAACTCTTCTTCGTAATGGACAAAGATAAGGACGAGCGCCGTCCCATTCCGCGTCGCCCTCCCCGCCCGCCCACCTGAACCCACGCCAGCGCTCCGTTTTATGGAATACGTATTTTTAATCATTTACCTCAATTGGAGTGTGAGTGATAGCGTGTTTCGTTAATCGGACCCATAACGTCCCGGACGAGTGTCGTTCTCTCTCAAACGCCGCTATAAGAAGTGTGATTCGACTTAATGCCAAAACACGGACAGCGTCGATTGCGTAATTAATAGCCAAATTGAGCTCTTAGAAAACTTGTGCAAACTCTTGGGGGGGGGGGGAACTGATATCCTCTCTGCCTGATACGAAACGACCATCATTTCCCACGGATTCAGGTCAGCCAGAACTAATATTCGTCTGATCTCAGCGATTAACACATTGGAAGTTGTGATTTCATGGCGCGAATTAAAACAAAATAATCGTTATTGGTATTCCGACGAGGCGGGTTCGATAACGATTTATTTCTTCACCCGGTTTTGTATCTGACATCAAAGATTCCTCAGAGTCGGAAGAAAATCTCTAAACATTGCCCAGGGCTTCAAAATTCGAGACAAAGGACTGACAGGTCTCGCTTCATTAGGATTCAAGGGCGGAGGGGACGGTGAAGTGAGTTGATTCGCGAAGGGAATGGAACAACAGTGGAACAATTTGCCTCAAGTACTTCCTGACAGATCTCATTTCTCAATTTCCTCCTCGGGAAATGATTTCATGGAAGGATTTCGATATTTTTCTTGGGATATATCTGGTGTGGTACTGTCATTATCATTTATTGTATTATTATTTATTGCATTTATTGTCATTATTATTTATTCTTGGGATAGATCTGGTGTGGTACTGTTATTATCATTTATTGTAGATCCTTCTTAAAGACGTTTCTTTAAAAACAAGTTCTTAGAATTACCTTAAATTCTTAGAATTTAAAAACAAGTTCTTAGAATTATCTTAAATTCTTAGAATTTAAAAACAAGTTCTTAGAATTATCGTTAATTAAACTGCTCAAAATTGATTTTCACAGAAATAGAAAAAAAAAAAAAATGCAACGGCAATGGCATAACAAACTGGATGAGTCCTACGCCCGGGGATTTAAGACAAAAGTAATAACGAAAGCAAATTGGACTTTTCGCAGCTCATGCAGTAAGCAGGAAAGGAGGCAGATAAAGCAGGGACACAGAGGGGAAGGAACAGGATGAAAATGGTGAGAAGGAATAACAGAAATATCTAAAATTACGTGTTTCTGAACGCACACGAGGCAAGGCGAGCAGACACTGTGCGCGGACGAGCTGACACCCACACACACACACACACATGCACACGCACATGCACGACATACACAAACACACACACTATATATAATATATATATATTATTTATATATATATATTATTATAATTTATTATATATATATATATTATTTATATATATATATATATATATATATATATATATATATATATATATATTATTATATAATATATATTATATATATATATATATGTGTGTGTGTGTGTGTGTGTGTGTGTGTGTGTGTGTGGTGTGTCTCTCTCTCTCTCTCTCTCTCTCTCTCTCTCTCTCTCCTCTCTCTCTCTCTATATATATATATATATATATATATATATATATTATATATATATATATATATATATTATACGTACATGTATTTCTTCATATATGAAAGATGCAGTAATGGGTGGCCGCATTGATATGGACGAATAACAACCCTCCCTGACCAGGACTCGAACCCGGGCCCCTGCAGGTATGAAACCGCAGGGCCGGCGACAACCCAACCGTAACACACAACCCTCTGAAACAAGGAGCTAACTTGCTGCATAGACATGACTTCTCTAGTCATGCATGAGTAGTGATAGCAAATTTTTTTTCACCCCGTGGGCACTTGGTGGCAATTGACATAGCAGTTCAAATCCTAAAGGTGCTGTCACACTAGCACTTTTTCCGTCAATATTTTTACAATTTTCTGAATTTTATCATTTTTGAGCGAATTGTCGATTTCTAGTAGACGATAATGATCGTTTCCGTCTGAAAACCTTTCCGTCAACTTTTTCAGCCAAGCAAGGTCAAATCACGAGCTATATTCGAGAATGTTTGCATTTATGTCGAATAAAATGGTAAAAAAAATTGACGGAAAAAGTGCTAGTATGTCAGCACCTTAAGTCATACTGAGGTTGTAATTTATGAAAGATGGTCAAAACTTCGCTGTCAAACTTGCTCATTGCATAGTTGATAACAAGAGACTAATGGAGCTTTAGCTCCGAGCTGCACACTCCTTTGGGTGGGAAGTGTGTGGTTGGTTGAGCGGCCGATCATAGTCCTGGTCGGGGGGTAGTTATCTGTATTTCATACATTCACACAGCGATCACACCACACACACAAACACAACACACACACACACACACACACACACACACAACACAATATATATATATATATATATAATATATATATTATATATATATTAATATATATACTATATATATATATTATATATATTCAGACTCGAATCTGGCACTCTATTTCATTGTGGGCAATTCATTTACTCCATTTTTTCACAACACACACACACACACACATATATTATATATATGCATATTGCA
>NW_020868416.1:226396-231396 GCF_003789085.1 Penaeus vannamei
TCTCTCTCTCTCTCTCTTCTTCTCTCTCTCTCTCTCTCTCTCTCTCTCTCTCTCTCTCTCTCTCTCTCATCTTCTCTCTCTCTCCTATACCTCTTGCTCTATATCCATATCAAGCTGTCTATTAATCTATTTACTATCCTTCTATATTTCTGTCTACCCAAAAAGGTATTTGAAATCTTTGCTTCATGAGCAATTTGCATCTCTACAACTCAAACAATGAGCCGTATATATATATATATATATATATATATATATATATATATATATATATATATATATATATATATATATATATATATATATATATATATCACGCCCTTCTAGCCAACTATTTTTCTATATCTTTTTATCTATATCTACATCACACCGTCTATTCATCTATTAACCTATCCTTCTATGTTTCTGTCAACCCAAAAATAAATAGCAATTTTATGTATCTTGAGCAATTTGCATGGATCAAATAATTTTTCATTTTATTTTTCTTTGGGGAAAAAGCCGAGAGAATTTGTAGTATTCATATTATGCATAGAAAAATTAATGGGAGGTTGAAAATACAAAGAAAAATGCAAAGAGCAGTGAGAGTTCAACATAGATAAACAAATGTAGAATTCTTATATTCTTATATTTACATAAATTCTTATCTATTTATCATATTGCTTATCAACAACATCCTCCTTCTTCAGTGTTGTTCAAATCATCATTATCACCATAATCACCATTAAAGCTTGTTAGTGTTGCCACATCCATCAATTAATTGGTTCCGTTATCAACTGAGTATCAACATTTTTAGCTTTTAGTAGAAGCATCACTTCAGACATCACCATTATAAGGGCTAGTGTTGATATAATCACCATAAGCGTAATCACGGTTATCATTTTTGCTGCATATATATATATATATATTATATATAATATATTATATATTATATATAATTATATTATATATATATAATATATATAATATATATATATATATATATATATATATATATATATATATATATATATGTAGGTCTGTATATATGTATGTATGTATGTATGTATGTGTGTATGTGTGCATGCATGTGTGTGTTTATATGTAGGTGTGAGCGCATATATCACGTATAATGCCCACACACACACATATATAACCGCATGCATACCCACCCCCACCCTCCACCTCCCCCCACCCCTCCCCTCCCCGTGTCCCTAAAAGTCGACCAGAAGCCCCTCATCTCCCTCGCGCGCAGAACCGTTAGGCCGGGCGTCAAAAGCACAGCGGATTACGAGGCTCGACAGGGAAAGGAACTGCCGCTGGGTCAGAGAAGGGCGTTCGCCGAGGGATCACGAGCTCGGAGGAGAAAGGAACTGCCGCTGGGGTCGAGAGAGCGGTTCGCTGAGGGACATCACGAGCTCGGAGGAGAAAAGGAACTGCCGCTGGGGTTAGAAGGGCGGTTCGCCGAGGGACATCACGAGGCTCGAGGAGAAAGGAACTGCCGCGGGGTTCAGAAGGGCGGTTCGCGAGGGACATACGACGAGGCTGCTGGGGTTCAGAAGGGCGTTCCCGAGGGACATACAGAGGCTACGGTAGAGACAAGGACTTGCCGCTGGGGTCCGAGGAGGGCGGTTTCTGACGATGGGATCACAAGAGGCTTCGATTATGGGATTAAGAACTGCCGCGTGGGAGTGAGAAGATGTCGGTTTCGCTATGATGGGATCATTTATTGATGGCTTTCGGTAGGAGAAAGGAACTTGCGCTGGGGCGAGAATGAGCTGGTTCGCTGAGTTGGACATCACGAGGCTCGGAGGAGAAAGAACTGCGCTGTGGGTTCAGAAGGGCGGTTCGCCGAGGGACATCATCGAGGTCGGAGGAGAAAGGAACTTGCCTGGGGTTCAGGAAGGGCGGTTCGCCGAGGGATCATCACGAGGCTCGGAGGAGAAAGGAACTGCCGCTGGGTTCAGAGGGCGGTTCGCCGAGGGGACATCACGAGGCTCGGAGGAGAAAGGAACTGCCGCTGGGGTCAGAAGGGCGGTTTCGCCGAGGGACATCACGAGGCTCGGAGGAGAAAGGAACTGCCGCTGAGGGTCGAGAGGGCGGTTCGCCGAGGGACATCAACGAGGCTCGGAAGGGAAAGGAACTGCCGCTGGGGTTCGAGAGGGCGGTTCGCCGAGGGACATCACGAGCTCGGAGGAGAAAGGAACTGCCGCTGGGGTCGAGGAGGGCGGTTCGCTGAGGGACATCACGAGGCTCGGAGGAGAAAGGAACTGCCGCTGGGGTTCAGAAGGGCGGTTCGCCGAGGGACATCACGAGGCTCGGAGGAGAAAGGAACTGCCGCTGGGGTCGAGGAGGGCGGTTCGCTGAGGGACATCACGAGGCTCGGAGGAGAAAGGAACTGCCGCTGGGGTTCAGAAGGGCGGTTCGTTCAGATGGACTATTTGTTCACGAGGCTCGAGGAGAAAGAACTGGAATTCGAGTTTAGTCCGGGGTTTTCACGAGGCCTAGGATAGGTGGCTGGTTCAGTATATGTTTCGTGACATCACGACGCTCGAGGAAAAAGGAATGCAGCTAGGGGTTCGCTGAGGGCATGTTCGCCGATGGGCTCATAACGAGGAGGGCTCGGAAGGAGAAGGAACTGCCGCTGGTCGAGGAGGGCGGTTCGCCGAGGACATCACGGGCTAGGAGGAGAAAGGAGAACTGCCGCTGGGTGTTGAGGAGGGGGGTTCGCCGAGAGACACATCACGAGGCTCGATAGGGAAAGGAACTGCCGCTGGGGTCGAGAAGAGCGGTTTCGCTGAGGGACATCACGAGGCTCGGAGGAGAAAGGAACTGCCGCTGGGGTCGAGAAGGGCGGTTCGCCGAGGGACATCACGAGGCTCGGAGGAGAAAGGAACTGCCGCTGGGGTCGAGAAGGGCGGTTCGCCGAGGGACATCACGAGGCTCGGATAGGGGAAAGAACTGCCGCTGGGGTCGAGAAGGGCGGTTCGCCGAGGGACACCTTCAGCGCAGGGGGATTTCCCGCGGCCTCGCTGTCTGTCTCCGGACTGCTGACGGCGCCGCGTCGGGGGGTTCGTGAAGGGCGGCGGCGGCGGTTCGCTGGGATCAGAAGGCTTCGCTCGGCTTAGGGTTTGAGGGTTGGAGAAGGAAGGGAAGTCTGGCCGAGGCTTTTGCATGGCATAAGCAGGTGTTATCCTTGTCACCATCAATGATTTTATTATTCAGTTTCTACTTCTTATTCTTTGTCATTGTCATTATTACTATTTCCTTATATGTCTTATATTAGTAGTATATCACGCTCATCATTGTCAAGTACCATTATTTCTTTTAATATAGATATATAAGATTATGAATGATAATAATGATGATAAGAACCATAAAAATAGTGATAATGATTAAATAATGATAATGATAATAATAATAACAATAGTAACGATAATGATAACACTGATAATAATGTAATTTGTAATGATAGTAATAATCATAATAGCCATGATATTGATAATGTAATAATCATAAATACTATTTCATCATTTATTATTATTATCATTATTACTATTTATTCTTATATTTATTTTCATTATTTTATATTATATACAATTATTATTATTATTTATCACTATCATTTTTTATTATTATATTATTATTATTTATGCCATCATCTTATATTGTTACTATCAATATTCATTGTTATTATTAATTAGCATTATTTATTATTATTATTATAGTAGTAGTATAGTTTATCATTATTATTATTATCATTATTATCGGTATTATTATTTTTACTTTCATTATTTTCATCATTCATTTTCATCATGATTATCATTACCATTGTTTATACCATTATCATCATCAATACCATTCTTTCTGATTACCATTACTACTAAGCCGTATTCATTGTGACAAATGTAGAAAAGATATGAATAAGAATGAATATCTTCACAATAACAGATACATTTAGCCGGTTTCGAATATATCTTCATCATTTCTGTATTATGTATTTTCATCATTATCATCAACATTATCATTATTGTTATTATCAAAACTATTATCATTGGTAGTAGTAGGTGCAATATACTTGTTGTAGAGATTGCAGATAGAAATCTGAAAGGGAAGAGATTACTACGAATGGATAATTGCAGTTGCAGGAACATCCACAGGTATATCTTTTTAACATGCAGGAACATCCACAGGTATATCTTTTTAACATGCAGGAACATCCAGGTATATTTTATTTTTTTCAGGTATATCTTTTTAACGCAGGAAACCAGGTATATTTTTTAATGCCAGGAACATCCAGGTATATCTTTTTAAGAGGATGAGGCAAGAAGCACACAGGGGACAAACTCGTAAGCAGTATAAAGATACATTATTCAGTCAAAGAATAAGACACTGTTAAACAGAAATGAATTTTGAAGTAGAAATGCATATGTACATAAAACTGACGAGATAAAAACCTCACTTGAATAAATGTAATCATAGTAATGCGTTGTAACTGCTGTATTTAATGATACACCGAGTTGTTAAAGAGGAAAGAGCGAGAGAGAGAGAAAGTGATAGATAGATAGATAGAGATAGATAGATAGAGATAGATAGATAAGATAGATAGATAGAGAGAAGAGAGAGAGAGGAGAGAGAGGAGAGAGAGAGAGAGAGAGAGAGAGAGAGGTAAGAGAGAGAAAGCAGCAAATAAAGAGTAATTAATGGATAGGAAAGAAGAAAAAAAGGAAAGGCAGAGCAAGTAAATCAGAGGGTATTGTAAATGGATAATGCGAAAGAGACACAAATGAACCAAGAGAAAGAGGATGGAAAGAGAAAGACTACATTACACACAAAGTGCACGAGTGAACAACGTTTCCTCCGGCATTTCAACTCCAAAGAGAAGAAAAGAAAAAAAAAAAAAAATTAAAATCAACATAAAAACAGAGGGTAAAGCCCCCCCCTCCACACACACACACACACCTAGCCCCTCAAGCATGATCTAACCTTCACACACACACACACACACTGTTAGATACCGAGTGCCC
>NW_020868416.1:236396-242570 GCF_003789085.1 Penaeus vannamei
ACCCTCCTCCCTCGCCGCCCTCGCCTCCTCCCTCGCCGCCTCCACTCTCCTCCCTCGCCGCCCCCCACTCTCCTCCCTCGGCCGCCCCCCTCCTCCCTCGCCGCCTCGCCTCCTCCCTCGCCGCCTCCACTCTCCTCCCTCGCCGCCCCCGCCTCCCCTCGCCGCCCCACCTCTCCTCCCTCGCCGCCCCACTCTCCTCCCTCGCCCCCCCCACCCTCCTCCCTCGCCGCCCTCGCCTCCTCCCTCGCCGCCCCACCCTCCTCCCTCGCCGCCCTCGCCTCCTCCCTCGCCGCCCCCACCTCTCCCCTCGCCGCCCCCACTCTCCTCCCTCGCCGCCCCCACCCTCCTCCCTCGCCGCCCTCGCCTCCTCCCTCGCCGCCTCCACTCTCCTCCCTCGCCGCCCCCACTCTCCCCTCGCCGCCCCGCCTCCTCCTCGCGCCCCCGCCTCCTCCTCGCCGCCCCCGCCCCCGCCTCCTTCTCTCTCGCCACAACGGCTAAGACTCACTCTCCTCAAGGTGCGGGAGAGTAAAGAAGACCTCGGCAGTTGCGAGAAGTTTTCACCCAAGTTGGCCAAGCGAAGTTGCGATATCAGGCTCGTGAATTTGGCTCCCCGGGGGCTGCGAATTGATGACACGCACACACACACACACACACACACACACACACACACACACACACACACACACACACACACACACACACACACACACACACACACACACACACACACACACGCACGCACACACACACACACACACACACACACACACACACACACACGCACGCACACACACACACACACACACACACGCACGCACGCACGCACACACACACACACACACACACACACGCACACACACACACACACACACACACACACACACACACACACATCACACACACAACACACACACACACACCACACACACAACGCACACACACACACACACACACACACACACACACACACGCACACACACACACACACACACACACACACACACACACACACCACGCACGCACACGCACGTGTGTTTTTTTGGTTTTTTATAGTCATTATCTTGGGTGATATTATTATCATTCTCAAAGCTACTCTCATTATCATTATCTATCATTATAAAAGCTACTCTCATTATCATGTCTCATTATCATTATCTATCGAATCATCATTAATGTCAAATCTATTTTCATTGTTATCGTTATTATTATTGTTATTATTATTATTATTATTATTATTATTATTATTATTATTATTATTATTATTATTATCATTATCATCATTATTTTGTTCTTTGTCATTAATTTTTCATCATTATCATTCTTATTAATTATTGTTATTATTATTATTATTATCATTATTATATTATTATTAATAATTGTTACTATTTTTATTATCAGCAGTATTATCTTTTTTATTTTCATTATCATCATCATCACCATTAATGTCATCACTGTCATCCCTTTTTCTAGTGTCATCACTGTCATACATATCAGTCAGTGTTGTTACGATCATCATCATTGTTACTGTTTGTTTGTAGATATCAAATAATGATTTAGATTATAACATGAATTTCAATTCTATTAATAAGAATTGCCATCATTAATTATCATTATAATTACGCTGGTTTTTATTTTTATTGCTCTGGCTTTGATTTTCATTGCACTAATCATTATTATTAATATTGGTAATAACACATTAACATCATCACGTTACATTAGTATATGTTTGTTTATTTTTCCTAGAGAATTATTCATAAATCAAAAATCGTTATGATCAACTTGGTTATTCTTACTACAATACTGCAAACCATCAATCGGGATAATTAATTTTTAAAAATCACGTATTACTGTCACAAGATAAACAATAACAAACAAATTAATTTTTAAAAATCACGTATTACTGTCACAAGATAAACAATAACAAACAAATGATATCAACACAAGAATCACGTATTACTGTCACTACTAAAACAATAACAAACAAATGATATCAACACAAAATATCACCATCATAATTTCCCCTTGCAACAATCACTCACACAAAAATAACAAGAGAAGAAATAGCAGCTCTTGGCGTGCAACATGGCGTCTTCCTCGGCCACAAACGCATGGCATCAGGTGGCGTCACAGCTGATGATATCTCAGAACGAGGTGCGTGCGTGCGTGCGTGCGTGCGTGCGTGCGTGCGTCGAAGTGGCTTTCGTATTTCCTTTGGTTTGCTTTTTTCGTCTTGTTCTCTTAGTCGTGTTCCATTCCCTTCCGCTTTCTCGTCCTTTTATCACATCTTCATCATTTAGTTTTGGCTTTTCCTTTTCCTACATTTTATGCTTTTCTTCTGCTGTTCTTTTTCTTCTTTTTCCTTGTCCATCTCATTCTCTTCTATGCCTTCCTTTCTTCCTCGTATTTCATCATCTCTCCTTCTTATTCACCGCCTATATTCTTCTATCTATCTGCTCTTGCCTTATTCTTCTTTCTCTTTATTTTCACTTCACCCTCTTCTTCTCCTTCTTTTTCTATATCTTTTTATTCGGGCATTTCAACAGGCTAGATATTGGACACGTAAAGAAAACGGAATATTTCACGGGTACGAAGAGAAGTATACAGTTTGCTGAAACAGTACAATAATATTTGGGAAAAGAGCGAACGTTCTGCGCATGTCTGTTTGCTATACCGTGACAGACGGGCTTTTGTGTGGGTGCTTATACTCTCTCTCTCTCTGTCTCTCTCTCTCCTCACTCTCTCTTTCTCTCTCTCTCTCTCTCTCTCTCTCTCTCTCTCTCTCTCTCTCTCTCTCTCTCTCTCTCTCTCTCTCTTCTCTCTCTCTCTCTCTCTCTCTCTCTCTCTCTCTCTCTCTCTCTCTCTCTCTCTCTATGTAAATATAAATATATGTGTATAATATATATATATATATATATATATATATATATATATATATATATATATACATATATGTATATATATACACATATACACACACACACACACACACACACACACACACACACACACACACACACACACACACATACATATATATGTTATATATATATATATAATATATATATATATATATATATATATATATATATATATATATATATATATATATATATATATATATATATATATAGGAGGAGGTTCGGCAACTCGGTCTGGCAGACAAATCAATGTTACGCCCAGAAGCATCCCGGAGATAATGAGCCACGTACCTCTCAAGGAAATGAAAAGGAGGAAGGAGAGGAAGAAGAGGTCAAGGATGTAGGGAATATAGCAGGGAAAATTGTAATAAGAATGGGGGGGGGGGGTAGTGAAACACAAAAAGATCAGTGCGTAGAGAAGGAAATACAATGATAAAAGATTGATCGACAGTAAACAAAGTCTAAATCTCCAAGATCTCGGTTCACGTCGCCGTCACATCCTCCTCCTTTCTATCTTCACAGTCAAGGGACGACGAAGTAAAAACGTGTTCTCAACATGTTGCAAGATAGCAAAGAAGACCCCGGCAATTTGAAGAGCAGTTTCCATCCCGGATGACAAAGAAAAGATGCCTTATCCAAGATTATAACCAGACGCACAGCATCAACTGTACCCTTATTAAAAGAATGAGGATCAGCAGTTGTATGTTGGAGGTTATGAAGCTGCTTTGGTTATAAGAAATCATTTTCATCTTTATTATTATTGGCATCATTACTGGTAGTGTTGCTATTTATGCTGATATCGTTATTGACAATATTGTTATCATTGCTCATGTTATCATCATCGTCATTATCATCAGTGTTATCATTATTACCGTTGATATAGCATTAGAATTATCATTATGAAATATTTATTATCCCTGAATTATTATTTTACCATTGTAATAAATCGTTTCAAAATTGTATCACTTTTGCAATCACCACTATTGTTATCTTTCTTATTCTCATTACCATGGCAACATTACATGTAGGTGCTTCGTTTTTTTTTTTTTATTCTGCCTCATTTTGAGTATTGTTCTCCTGTGTGGTTATCTGCTGCAGACTCACACTTAAGACTGCTTGATCGTTCTTTTAATTCCATTAAATTTCTCCTGTCTGACTTAAATTTGGACATTGGACATCGTAGAGTTATTGGGGCTCTTCAGTCTGACTGAGTTACTGGGACTCTTTCAGTCATATACAAGATTGTAACCGATAATTCATATCCCCTATATAAGTTTTTACCTGATTTTTTATCAACCTTTAAGAATTACCAGAAGTTCTATGACCCTCAATTCAATGACATTTGATGTAAGTCGATCGTCTACAAGTCAGTTGTCTAGATACCTTTTTTCAGCTATTTGTAGACAGGAATAGATTGCCTTCAGAGATTGTAACTTCTCTGACTCTTAATAAGTTTAAAAGATCAGCTAGCATGTTTTTCTTACGTAATTAGCTGACTTTCTATTCTTTCATTCTTTCTTAGCTGTATCTTGACCTGCATTGACACCTTTGGTGGTATAAATCTCGATTTTTTTCAGTGTGGCTCTTTATATAGCTTACTATAATAATGATAATAATAGTAAATGATAATAATAATAATAATAATGTGGGCTCTTTATATAGCTTACTATAATAATGATAATAATAATAATAATATAATAATAATAATAATATAATAATAATAATAATAATAATATAATAATAATAATAATAATAATAATAATAATAATAATAATAATGATAATAATAAATAATAATAAACAATAATATAATGATAATGATAATAATAAATATAATGAATAATATAATAATATAATAATAATAATAACAAAATAACAGTCATTAGATCATTCACACGAAGCTGTCCTCTAGCACCTGCAGTTAGGTTCCTCGCCTACAGTACACCTGCTCTTTAAGCCTTCACAGTTTTCCCTTGATCTCTTTATATCACAATTGTGCGTAGTCCATGAGAGAACTAGCGGAGAAGCTGGGATCTCTCGTGGTTTATGCGTTGCTGTTGTCAAAAGCCTCGTTTGCGCTCTTCGCAATTTCGTGTTGGTTAGTTTACTCAGTTTGGTTGGCAAAGGAAACTAAATTGGTCGGGGTACTGGCAGAAATTTACGTAGAGTAGCCTTGTATTTGAAGTAATTAGTGTTCCTTTGACTAAAGCAAGATTTCACTTAACACGGGCCCACTCGGAGGGTCAGGCACTTCCTGCTTAGTAAAAATTGAGAGACTAGCAATCGCTTCAAACGAGTTTTCTTTAATGTTAATAAGACATGTCGGTGTCTATGTTAGTCATATACATATATATATATATATATATATATATATATATATATATATATATATATATATATATATATATATATATATATATAATATATATATATATATATATATATATATATATATATATATATATATATATATATATATATATATATATATATATTATTATATATAAACACACAAACACATAAATATATGCAATTATCTATGTATGTGTTTCTGTCTGTCTGTTTACCCACACAAAACCCGAAGGGCCCCGCGAGGTCTGCTTGGACCATTAGCGGAGGAAAGTCTACGGAAGCGACACGCCGATTTGCAGTTGTGGTTCGCTTGCCTGTAAAATACGTTCCAAGGTAAAAGGATATATCCTTAGAATATATGCATATATAATACATATATATATATATATATATATATATATATATACTATTATATATATATATATATATATGTATATATATAATATATATGTATATATATATATAATATATATATATATATATATATATATATATATATATATATATATATAATATATATATATATAGTATATATATATATATATATATAATATATATATATATATAATATTATATATATATATATATAATCTATACAACTGGTGTTTGGGAAGGTCATTTGTTAACCGCTGGGTGCCAGCTGTTAGGGGAGTGCCTCTGTCTATCTTCTTCTCATGTTTTTCAGTGTTTTGCATTTCTCTTCCTTTTCTTCTTCTTAAATCTTTCCTCTTTTTGTGTGTGCCTGTTGCAGTAAAACCAGTGGATGGAAGACAAATTATAATTACGCGATAATGGGAAGGAACTATATGTAATGAATTCTTACAACTGCCCCTCCCCTCTCTCTCTCTCTTCTCTCTTTCTCTCTCTCTTCTCTCTCTCTCTCTCCTCGCTCTCTCTCTCCTCTC
>NW_020868417.1:5000-20000 GCF_003789085.1 Penaeus vannamei
CATATACATATAGATATATATGCATAAATATAGATATATATGCATAAATATAGATATATATGCATAAATATAGATATACATACATAGATATAAATATATATATTTATGTATAAATATAATTACATGTATTTATATAAATAAATATACATATATAAATATAAATAAATATACATATATAAATATAAATAAATATACATATATAAATATAAATAAATATAATATATAAATATAAATAAATATAAATATTAAATATAATAAATATGCATATTAAATATAAATAAATAAATAAATAAATATACATATATAATATAATATATAATATATAAATATATAAATTATATATACAAATATAAATAAATATACATATATAAATATAAATAAATATACATAAAATAAATATACCTATATAAATAAAAATATATATAAATATATATATATAAATATAATATTAAATAATATAAATAAATAATATAAATAAATATACATATATAAATATAAATAAATATACATATATAAATATATATAAATATGCATATATAAATATAAATAAATATATACCAAATAAATATACACATACATGTAAATATATATATAATATAAATACATATAATATAATATAATAAATATACATACATAAATATAAATAATATACATACATATACATACATAAATATAAATAAATATACATAATAAATATAAATAAATATACATACATATAAATACTAAATATAATATAAATAAATAAATATAAATATAAAATAAAAATAAATATACATATAAATAAAAATAAATAATAATATATATATATATATATATATATATATATATATATATATATATATATATATACATACATGTGTGTGTGTGGGTGTGTTTATTTATATATATACATATATGGAATACCCTTGAAACACTGGTTTTGTCATGTCATATACATCCATCGGAAATAACAGGAATATTACAACTACAAGATCATAAACACACAGGAAGGTAAACGGAAATGTTTTTAATTTCTCAACAGATTCGGTCGAGGCTAGCAGCCAAATTTTATTCAATCGAAGCGAAATATCTGCAGCACAAGTCGTCTTAATTAGCAACCTAATCTCTTTGAACTCCGGATCAAATATTCTACCCCGTCCAGCCTCTATCCATCTCCCACATCTCCCGGTGGATGCTGCTGCGGCCGAGATGCTGACGGTTGGAAGCCCCACAGAACAGTACGAACCTGATGGCCTAAAGCAGCCTGCCTGCTAAGGGATCGGCGAGCGCGTCCCTCGAAAATACTCGCTTCCCCTGGTATTTCTAGCGGTTCGAAAGGGGCTGCGTCGCATGAGAAACTGCGGTTCGGAGGGAAGCGACCTAGTCTTATAAGGCAAAGAACCTCTTTTGTCCCAATGAGTCTCTAAAAAGCAAAACTTTTGCAAGAAGAACTAGCGGCGTAGGGCGTTCCTACAAGTGCGCATGTTGATGTAGCACCGATAAAGACTATGCGTATGGCAACACTTAGCGCGGTTGTCGGACGGCATTTATTAATGGCAAGGCGCAGAATTTGACAAAACGGCGGTATATTCCCCAAATTTGGCTCCACGTGTGACTCGGTCGAAAATCAGCCTCAGTCATACCGTGTCATCCCGGTCGCTTGCGCGCCTCACCCCCGAAGCAAAAATGACAAAAACCCTGCCTGGCATCTCCCAGCTCCGAACTCGATCCAAGAGAAGTGCCAAACATTTCCGCTCAGTCACATCATATTTTTTTTAACACTGCTCCCACAAGCACAGATCCCAGCAACAGTGGGCCCATGCAGAGACGCACAACCCCGAGCGATCTGGCCCCCTACCGACCGGGTGGAGAGAGCGTAAGCGCACGATTTTAAATAAATTCCTCAGCGGTCTCCCGCGTTAGGCCTACTGAACCCCGCCAGCCAGCCTCTCTCCTCTCCTTGCCCTCCCTCCGCTGCCCGTGCGGTGTATACCTAAAATATCCTCGGATTCTGTGCATCCTGTTTCGTGCTTTTCCTCCCTTATCCTAGCCCCATTACCACACTTGGCCTCGTGAATCGACAAGTAACTACCGCACAGTTAGAGGGTCTCGTACAGGTAGTTAGAGGTCGTGCGGAGACTGGCGCTTTTTAATTATCGAAAGGGACAGTGCTCAATATCACATTCCAAGTGGCGGTTGGTCGGACATCCCTAGTATTTGGTAGCGTCGTTAGGGTGCTCGTAAATATTACCTTCGCAGAAATGGTGAAAAATCTATATATTTGATGGTAAGTGGATGAAAAAATATATATACTGATATATTTTAACTGTTAGATAATATAATATATGATGGTGAGTAGATAAAAAAATATACATATATATATTTACAAATACCGATATGCAATAACGTCTATAGAATATGTATTTGATTGTAAGTGAAAAAAAATACATCATTTAAATTTTATCAATGAATTATGATTTTGAAAAAAGCCTCATTCTCTTTGCTATCATAACTGTTTTGAGAGAAATGAAAGAAATACTATAAATATTGAACATGGAAATATGTAATAAATTCGTGATCATGAATATATTGTAACCATACCATTTGTACACAACGCAAATACATCATTAAAACAATCTCTAACATCATTATTATAAGTATTGTTTTTAATTTTGCGGTCATAATTATTATTGTTACTACCATTTAAGAAAAATAATAGCGAGCTGATGCAAATTATGAGTAGAATAATTTTAATTACAGAAATAACAGTTAAAAAATAACGTCAATAATACTAACAGTAATGATAGTGATGATAATAAAAGTGATAGTAAGATAATAATGGTAATTATAACAACAACAATAACAACTATCAATAATAACAATAATAACTATCAATAATGAAACAGTGATATAAAACTAAAATCCGGAAAATAAAACCATCAATAAAATTTGTATGATAAAAATGTCTAACATTTACCACATCCTCATCACTAATTATGAAAAAAATAAAAAGCATATATAAACTATTTAAATATTTCAAATACCAAATAAACTAATCAATATCCTTATCAATATTGAATTCCAAGCCTGGACATGATAATCTTTCGAAAAAACAATAACAACGATATAGAAAATATATTTCCAATAATCAATAATTGCAATAAAAACGTAGTGATTTTTTAAGTATATTTAAAAATTCAGTTATACTAATCAACGTCGTTAATCATATAATATTACCTTCATCGTTATTAAATTCATTCTGATTACAAAAGTGATTAGTGTTGATGAAGAATATATTTATTATTATCATATATTTATTATCATCATCATCATCCACCTATCCTCCTCTTCCTCCTATTATTGTTATTATATCATCCTATCATTATTATTATTATATTATTATTATTATTTCTCATATTATTATTATCGCCATATCATTATTACCATATTATTATTATTATCATCACATTCTCCTCCTCATTATTATTCTCCTCACTATTATCATTTTTCTCCATCTTTCTCTTCCTCATTTTTATTATCATTATTATCTCATTTTTAATATTTTTCTCATTATTTTTCTCCTCATTATCATCATCATTCTCCTCCTCCTCCTCATCTTATTCATTATCATCATCATTACTATTACTGCTATCATTATCATTTGCCATCATCATTATCTACTATCATCACGATTTGCTATCATCATGATTTACTATATTTTACTATCATTATCATTAGAAAATGGTGCATTAGAATACCACTTCAATGCAAATTTAAACTCTTAATTCTCATGCCAAAGGCGTAATGATTCAAAAGCGTCGATAGTAAATCTCGAAATATTTTTTCTGACAAACATTTTTATTTTTTGGGGTGCGTTTGATATTATTTTTGACTAACGGGGGAGGGGTGCACGAGGGGAACTTATGAATATTTAATTGTGTGCACATTGATGATAGTATACCGTCTGCTGCACATATCATATACTATTTAATAAATTCAAAGATACATTCATACACTATACATATATATTACACATACATATGCATAATACACAGAAACATACATACATACATAAATAATGCGCACACATACACACACACACACACACACAACACACACACGTACGCCCCCCCCCACACACGCACACACACTCGCACGCACACACACACAACACACACGCACTGCCAAATATTTCGGCTAAACAAAATCCGCCTTCCTTCATGTCAACCTCTCGTAACTGACCTGACACGACTCCTTACAAGACGACGATTCCCGCCTCGAAACTCGAACGGATAAACAAACACACTAACGACGCAAACAAACACACTAAAGAGAGACAAAACACAAAGAACCCTATCATCACAAAGGACACGTGATAACGCTTCTTTTTTATCTCTCCTTATCGCAATGCCTCGAAAAGGAGTTAGAGAAATGATTATCAACCGAGCCAAGGCGTCTTATGTTCGGGTCGTGGAAATCGGCAGTGGAAATGTAAGCGGGAGGAAGGGGGGCATTGAGAGGGAGAGAGGGAGAGAGGGAGAGAGAGAGAGAGGGAGAGAGGAGAGAGGAGAGAGGAGAGAGGAGAGAGGAGAGAGGAGAGAGGAAGAAGAGGGGAGAGGGGAGAGAGAGAGCAATGGAGAGAGAGAGAGAGGCAATGGAGAGGAGAGAGAGAGAGGGCAATGGAGAGGAGAGAGAGGGCAATGGAGAGGAGAGATAGAGAGAGAGAGAGAGAGAGAGAGAGGAAATGGAGAGGAGAAGAGAGGGCAATGGAGAGGAGGAGAGAGAGGAGAAGGAGAAAGAAGGAAGGGTAGGAGAGAGAGGGAGACGGTGAAGAAAGAGAGAGAGAGAGAATGAATTAATGTACAGAAAAAATAGGTAAACAAGTAGTAATACCCATATCCATTCTTAAAAAAAAGGAAAACGAGAGCGAGGGAACATGGAGGGAGGGGGGGGGGGGGAGGGGGAGGGATGGGTGGCGGGGTAGGGTTACGCCCATATCTCGGGGTCACTCCGCAGATAAGATAAAAATACAAAATGAAAGCAAGAAAATCCAATTCTTTCGAAGGTCAAGGGCAAGATAAAATACACCACACACACACACACACACACACACACACACTCGCTCCTCCCTCCTCCCGACACACTCCCAACCCCTCACTCCCCCCTCCCTACACATCCACCCTCCCTCCCTCCTCCCTCCCTCTCTCTCCTTCCCACTCTTCCCCACTCTTCTCTCTCCCTCCCCCCCCACTCCCCACTCTTCCCCCCCACTCTCTCTCTCTCTCCCTCCTCTCCCACTCTTCCCCCACTCTCTCTCTCTCTCACAACGGCCAGACAAACCGCAATTCGCAGTTTCGTGACCTGGCCCGAGGTCAAAGGTCGCCACACGCAAAACACGGATTTACACCTGTTGGTAAATACGGCAAAATAACCATGGGCTGAGATCACAAGAGTCGGATCACGGCATGCAACTTTCTCGGTCCTAATGAGAAGGAAATTATTACCATGGTTGTGATGATAAATGGTCGTCATCATGGGAATGATTATGATAAGAATGGAGAGATTAATGATGAGGATCATAATGAGAGTAATGTTGAAAAAAAATGGTCGCGATAGCAATAAGGATAATGATAGTAATAATGATAATGATGATGATCATAGTGATGACGCTAATGATAAAAATTAACGATAACAGATTATTGATAATAGCGATAACATCATCATTACCATCATTGTTATATCATTATCTCCATTAATTACTATCATAATAATGTCAATAATAATAATAATAATAACAACCCTAACACTAACAGTATCATTAGCAACCCCAAAATTAAACTAACTAGCAGAGATGATCAATACACAGTAAAGAAAACAACAATTCATAAACAAGAAAACAATGATTACAAACCAACAACACTTTGTGTCAGCTGCAATAACATCAATACAACAATAACGATCACAAATTATTTCTCCCGCATCCATCTCTCTCCTCTCTCTCATACATTCCTCCCTCCTTGTCCTCCATCCCTCCCTCCTTTCCCTCTTCTCTCTCCCTCCTCCTCTCTCCTCTTTCTCCTCTTCCCCTCTCCCTTCCTCTCCTCCTCCCTCCCTCAATCCCCCTCCCCTCTCCTTTCCCTCTTCTCCCTCCTCCCTCTCCTCTTCTCCTCTTCCCCTCTCCTTCCCTCCCTCCATCCCTCCTTCTCTCCCTCTCCCTCTTCCTCCATCCCCTCCCCCTCTCCTTTCCCTCTTCTCTCCCTCCTCCCTCTCCCTCTTTCTCCTCTTCCCCCTCTCCCTTCCCCCCTCCATCCCCTCCTTTCTCCCTCTATCCCTCCTTCTCCCTCCCTCCCTCCTCCCTCCATCCCACCCTCTCCCTCTTCCTCCCTCCTCCCTCCCTCCCTCCCTTCCCTCCATCCCTCTCCTCCACCACAAGCTTACCCAAGTCCCTAAAACAAAGACCATGAATTGATTATACATATTATTCATAAAACTCCACGCACCGGAAACCGTTCAAGCCAAAGCCATCTTCAAGACACCAAGCCCAAGGTGGAGTCCATGACGCCAAGGCACGCAGTTCTCGTCCGTAAGGTCCAAAGTCCCGCAGCTTGGGAATGGGATACTCGACTCTAAAGGAGATGCTAACGGTGAGACCTATTAGGAATCGGATATAACTTTTTTTTTTTTTTTTTTTTTTTTTTTTTTTGGTGGGAAAAAATTAACTGTTTTAAGATGATTTCGAGAAAATATGTGAAAGCGGAGATCCAATGATGCAATAATTAGCAGACTTGCAGAATTATATTTAAAAAAAAGACAATTTCGTCTTAGCGAAACCAATAAACATTATTCCTATATCAAATGTCACTAAATTATAAAATCATTAACTAACACAATCTCAACTTTTTTTCTTCACTAGTTTCATATCGTCTTTCTTTTCTCAACTTTCCGTATGCAAAGTTTTCGATAAAAAAAATTACTTTTATACAACTACCGCCAAATATTCTAATACTCTTGTAAGCAAAACATTGTAAACGACTACCAGAAGGACCATCAATTATCTTCATATCGCGATTATCTTGTAAATATTCCTTATCTAAATTAAATTTTATAACCATCAATTTAATCATTTTTTGCGTCCTTCATGTCTGTAATTTTCAAGTAATTAATCAACTCGACAAGAGAAAGAGAATAAAGAGAAAAAAAAGAAAGGAAAAGAGGCAGAAGATAAGTAAGAGTGAATAACCAAGCAAATCAATCAATAAAAATACATTTAAATAAATGAATAAAAAAACAAAGAAATTACATAAATACACCACCAGAATACAGGAAATCAAGCTATCTTGGCACTCCGGCACAACTGCAAGCAAGGCAATTCTTTTCCCTCCATCCCTCTCCCTCTTCCCGCTGTCCCTCTCCCTCTCCTCCTGCGTCCCTCTTCCCTCTGTTCCTCTCCCTCTCCTTCCTCGTCCTCTGTTCCTCTCATCCCTCTCCCTCTCCTCCCTCTGTCCCTCTGGTTCCTCTCCCTCTCCCTCTCCTCCCTCTGTTCCTCTCCCTCTCCTCTCTCCTCCCTCTCCTCTCCCTCTCCTCCCTCTGTTCCTCTCCCTCTCCCTCCTCCCTCTGCCTCTCCTCTCCCTCTCCTCCTCCGTCCCTCTGTTCGTCTCCTCTCCTCTCTCCTCCCTCTGTTCCTCTGTTCCTCTCCTTCTCCTCCTGCGTCCCTCTTCCCTCTGTTCCTCTCCCTCTCCTCCCTCTCCCTCTCCTCTCCTCCCTCTGTCCCTCTCCCTCTCCTCCTCTGTTCCTCTCCCTCTCCCTCTCCTCCCTCTCCTCTCCCTCTCCTCTCCTCCCTCTGTCCTCTCCCTCTCCCTCTCCTCCCTCTGTTCCTCTCCCTCTCCTCCCTCTGTTCCTCTCCCTCTCCTCCCTCTGTTCCTCTCCCTCTTCCCTCTCCTCCTCTGTCCCTCTCCCTCTTCCCTCTGTCCCTCTCCCTCTTCCCTCTGTCCCTCTGTCCCTCTCCTTCTCCTCCCTCTGTCCCTCTCCTTCTCTCCCTCAGTCCCTCTCCTCTGCCCTCTCCTTCTCCCTCCATCTCTGTCCCTCTCCTCTTCCCCGTCCCTCTCCCTCTCCTCATCCCTCCGTCCCTCTCCCTCTCTTCCCTCCGTCCCTCCTCCCTCTCTTCCCTCCGTCCCTCTCCCTCTCTCCCTCCTCCCTCTCCTCCCCTCCCTCCGCCTCCTCCTCTCCCTCTCCTCCCTCCTCCCACTCCCTCTCCTCTCTCCATCCCTCTTCCCCTCTTTCCCTTCTCCCTTGCCTGTTCGCCAATATCCCCCTGCTTGCTTGCTTGCTTGTTTGTTGCTTGCTTGGTCCGACATCCCGACGCCTCAGGAACAACCTCCTCATTCGGCGATGCTGGTATATATATATATATATATATATATATATATATATATATATATATATATTATATATATATATATAAATTTTTTTTTTATCTGCGTGTGTGTGTTTACAAACGGAGGGCGAGACTGCAGCGAATCTGATGCGAGTTCATGATTATGCAAGTCAAATAAGGGTTTGCCTCCTTAAAACCTTTTTTTTTTTTCTTGTTTTTTTTCCCTTTTTCTTTTTTTTTCTTTTTTTTTTTTCTTGTTTTTTCTTTTTCTTGCTTTTTCTTTTTTTTTCTTTTTTTCTTTTTCTTTTTTCTTTTTTTTTCTTTTTTCTTTTTTTTTCCTTTTTTCTTGTTTCTATTTTTCTTTTTTCTATTTTCTTCGTTTTTTTCTTTTTTTCTTCGTTTTTTTAAGGGAGCACCGTTGACCTTGTTCTCGGGAAAATGACCTCTTAGAAGGTCACACTTCATCATGCCCCTCCAGGACACGCACTCGCCCGCAACTTGGCACCCTTATCCGATACTCAGTTATTGGCAACGTTACCAACCTGCCAATTCCCCCGCCCGAGCATCCTCCTTGGCACTGTTACCCCTCCTTCTTTCTCCCTTTTCCTCTTCCTTTCCTCTTCCTTCCCTTTTCCTCTTCCTTTTCCTTCCCTTTTCCTCTTCCTTTCTTTCTTCCCTTTCTCTTCCTTTCTTCTCTTTCCCTCTTCCTTTCTTCTCTTTCCCTCTTCCTTTCTTCTCTTTCCCTCTTCCTTTCTTCTCTTTTCCTCTTCCTTTCCTCTCTATCCCCTCCTTCTCCTCTCCCTTTCCCCTTCCGTCTTCTATCTCTATCTCTCTAAAGGTTCATTTAAGGATTTAAGATCCTACTCGCGAACAGAGAAAAAAATATAAAGACAAAAATAATGACAGTAAAGGGAGAGGAAGAATAATAAACCTAATACTAATAAAAAGAAAAAGAAAAAAGTAGAAGAAGAAAGAAAGTCGAAAATAGAAGAAAGTAGAAGAAGGAAGAAAGTAGAAGAAAGAAGAAAGAAAAGCCTCCGATGTCCCTTTCTCCTCCATCTTCGAGACCCGAGGAGGCGGCGCCAATTAGGTGAAAAGATCCTCCACCTCTCGCTCTCTCTCCTTCTCCCTCTTTCTTTTTCTTTTCCTTAGTATTCTTACTTCAAGATGTATCATTCTAAATAAACACCAATAAAGTTAAATAAATACCAATAAAGTATATTTTTCTTCCTTATTTTAATTAGTCTTAGACGCTTTGCCTATGGTAAATATAACAAAATATAAATATAGAATATAAATATATAAATATATAATAAATATAGTAAATATAATAATATATAATATAATTAAAATATAGATATAAATACAGTAAATATAACAAAATTAAATAATAAATATATATAATAATAAATATAAATATAAAAAGCATCTAAATATAAGGAACTTAGTTTCAAACGTAGCTTCGGCATTATTCACAATCAAGCCTTTATGCATATCCGATCTACTCGAAGCTTTCAAGACCCTCGATTTCATTCCATCTATCGCTTAGATCCCCCCCAAGTGTCTTTATTAAATATGCTCACTTTCTCGGCCCTTCGCTAAGCCCCCATGCCCTTCCCCGCCCATCTCAGCTACGGCACAATACTTGAATAATCCGCTGGAATAAAACTTTTGCAAGGATTCGCCATAACACGGGCTCGAAAATGTCAAAAACATCCTGAATAACGGAAGGGTGAGTCACAGGCTCCTCCCTCCCTCCTCCCTCCTCCTCCCTCGCTCTCCCAGCCTCTCCAAAGGAGGGAGGGGAGTGTCTATCTCCTCCTCCTCCTCCTTTCCCCTTACTCTGATCCTTCCTTTCCTCCCCTCCCTTTCTCACCCCTTTCCCTAGGCCCCCGAGGTACAACCCCTCCCTTCCCCTCCCCTCTCTTCCCCTCCCTGAGCCTCCTGCACGGGTCGTGTCCGCCGCCACACCCTCCACCGTCAACAAAGCATCGTGAAAACGCCCTGTAACAAATATAAAAATATCAACCTCTTTTTGAAAAGAAAAAAATTTCTTTCATTTCTCTCTCCCTTTTTCTTTTTTCTCTTTCTCTCCCTCTCCCTCTCTCTTCTTTCTCTCTTTTTTCTCTTTCTCCCCTTTCTCCCTCTCTCTCTTTTTCTCTTTTCTCTCTCTCCCCCTATCTCTCTTTTTCTTTTTCTTCTCTCCTCTCTCTCTCTCTCTCTCTCTCTCCTTATTCCTACCCCTTTCCCTCCCTCTCTCTCTCCCTCCCTCCCTCCCTCCCTCCCCGTCCAATCTCCAACGCTCCAGCTCATGATGCCACTGTGTCGAGCACAGTACTGGCCCGAGATCCGCTAAGTATCTCGTTACTATGGTAACATCCCGCGGTCGGCCCCAGGATGCCTTTCTTTCATCCCGTAACAGCGGAGTTTGTCCATTGTCCATCACGGGGAAACACACGGGGCGGGGGGGGGGGATGCAGATTACTCTCTTGACACCTGTTTAAGCTCAAGGGAAAGGGGGGGGGGCAGTGCTTACTTACGACTTGCAGGGGTCTGCGTGTTGGGGCGTCCCGTCTGTGTGTGTGTGTGTGTGTGTGTGTGTGTGTGTGTGTGTGTGTGTGTGTGTGTGTGTGTGTGTGTGTGTGTTGTGTGTGTGTGTGTGTACTCGCCTGTGTCAATCAGTGTCTGCTTATGTGTGTGATATGTATGTGGATCTATGTGGATCTATTATCTGCCTGCCTGCCTGTGTGAGTGTGTGCATGTCTATCTGTCTGTCTACCTGCTTGTGTGTGTGTGTGTGTGTGTGTGTGTGTACTCGCCTGTGTCAATCAGTGTCTGCTTATGTGTGTGGATATGTTATGTGGATCTATGTGGATCTATGTATCTGCCTGCCTGCCTGTGTGAGTTTTTGCATGTCTATCTGTCTGTCTACCTGCTTGTGTGTGTGTGTGTGTGTGTGTGTGTGTGTGTGTGTGTGTGTGTGTGTGTGTGTGTGTGTGTGTGTGTGTGTGTGTGTGTGTGTGTGTGTGTAAGCCTCCTCTCTCCACGCACAAACAATAGCTCAGTACCTCCACAGCCACGTTATCATCACAATGCCGGCTAATTAACAATTCCATATATATCTTTTTCTTTTTGCAATGTGCAGACTCCGCAAAAAAGTTCAGCCACACATTCGTACTACGTTTCATTCTAACAATGTAAATTTAATTCTTAACTTTGTTATTCACCGCGAAATTCGAAACGTGTTTATTCAACTTTCGAAAGAGAGCGAATGCAGCTTCAAATATTTACACACCCGACCCCGTGACGGGAAATAATAAAAAAATATAAACATGTTCATGAATTTTACCCTCACAGGATTGTTATCTGTCGAGTCTTCTTCCTTTTCTCCCTCTTTCCTTCCTCTTCTTCTTTCTCTTCCTCTTTCCCTTCTCTCTCCTCCTTTTCTTTCCCTCTCTCTCTCTCCTCCTTTCCCTCTCTCTTTCTCCTTTCCCTCTCTCTCTCCTCCTTTCCCTCCCTCCCTCAATCTCTCCTTCCTTCCTTCCCTCTTTTCCTCTTCTACCTTCCTTTCCTTTTTTCATCTTTCCCTCTTCCCTCTCTCTATCCTTCCCCCTCTCCCCTCTCCCTCTCCTTTCCCTCTCGCCCCCCTCTCTCTCTCCTTGCCCCCTCTGCCCCCTCTCTCTCTTCTCCTCTCCCCTCTCCCCCCCCCTCTCTCTCCTTCCCCTTCTCCCTTCTCTCCTTCCCCACCTTTCCCACGCCAACCTGCCCTCTCCTCGCCCTCTCACAATCTTCCTTTTCCAAGAAACTAAATCCTCCATGAGTGACCTTTCAGAAAGCTCCTTCGACGCATTCAGTATGCAACAATTATTTCAGCCTGCAACGTCCGGCAAGGGGAAAGGGGAGGAGAGGAGAAGGGGAAAGAGGGGAGAGGGAGAAGGGGAGAGGAAAGAGGGAGAGGGGGAGGGGGAAAGAGGGAGAAGGGAGAAGGGAGAGGTGGAGAAGGGAAAGAGGGGGAAAGGGAGACGGGAAAGAGGAAAGACGGAGAAGGGACAGAGGGAAAGGAGAAGGGGAGAAGGGAGAGGGGATATTGCAAAAGGGGGGAAAGGGGAGAGGGGGATATCGCATAGGGGCGAGGGACCAAAGGGAGGGAAGAGGGGAGAAGGGCCAAAGGGAGAGAAGGGGAGAGGAGCCAAAGGAAGGGGAAAGAAATGCCAACCAGCTTCAGAACCCCCCGCACCGGAGCAACCTTGCAGACCTCCTTCCCTCAGGCAGAAAATCGTCACGGCAAGAAAATAGACCCGGGAGGGAAAATGACATACATGCTGCGCGTCGACCCGTGATCCAAAAATCTGCGGTTCCATTCTGGCAAAGTGTCACCTGGCGGATCTGATGGCAGCGCGAAGGGGGGGGAGAGGGGGGGGAATTGCCATACAGATGTCAGAAATGTTGCAAACGGAGGGGGAATCGCCATGCAGATGATAGTACTCGGATGCTAAAAAGGGGGAGGGACAGGCAGAGAGATGGATAGAGAGAGGAGGGAGGAGGAGGAGAGGAAGAAAAGGAGGAGGGAGAAGAAAGGGGGAGGAGGAGAAGAAAGGGAGGGAGGAGGAAGAAGAGGAGGGAGGAGGAGGAAGAAAAGGAGGGAGGAGAAGGGGAGAGAAATTTCTTTATCTGACTAACTCTCACGAACCAGAAACAAGAGGACAACCAATAAACCGTATTTAAAAATATAAACCACAGTCTAAGAAAGGAAAGCGCTTGGTCACCGCATACATATGGACGTCTTAACCCTCTAGTACACACAAGATGCTCTGAAGGATAAACCCTTATAGAAACCAACTATTTTACATCGCCAGTAGAGCATAAAAGTCAGGTATGGTCAAAGGTCATTTCGCAACGCCAATTTTATGGTCGGTTATTAGTGGCGCAAGTTCATGACTATGATTACATTTATTACGCCAACTGCTAATCTGTTCGGCAGAGCATAACCACGCTATAGGATTTCTTGATCTGTTAGCATACACTTGTGCTAAGCTTTGGGTGAAAAAGAGAGGTAAGTACAAAAGAAAAAATATGCCGCGCGCGCACACACGCACACGCGCGCGCACACATGCACACACATGTAGCTACCGAACAAACAAGGCTCAATAAAACAAATATGTCAGAAAGCCATAAGAAAAACAAAATAAATCAGACCCCCCCCAAAAAAAATAAATACCCTTCCCCATTTTTTATATAACCAAACAACCCTCCGCATTTCCCCCCTACCTCCCCCCCTCCCCTCCCCCCAAAAAAGTAAAAACCATGAGCTTTCGAAGTACAAAAACATATCTCGGGGTACTTACACTGCACGTTTGGCTCCTCCGCCGGCGACAGAAGGCTCCACCACGATGCTGTGACCCATGAAGGTGTAGCCTGAAAAAAGAAAGAAATTTGGAATTGATTATTATGGCCAATTCGATGGTTTGAAGTGAACTGGAGAGAAACGAAACATATAAATTGTCTTGTGAAGAAACGAGGTGACTAATTGTCTTTTTAGTTGTTTGCTGGTTTAAGCTGGGATGAAAAGAGGAAGAAAAAAAAACTTGAAGTATTAGGAATAAATACTGATTATACCTTACAATTGCTATTAAGAAAAAAGGTGAAATAACAGGAATGTCAAACAGTCAATAAAATCATAAGAAAAATGTTATTAAAAGAATCTATGTCACACAACGGTCATGAAATAATGACATCGTAAATATCCCTCTGAATAAACAGGAAAACTTCTAATGATCATGTTATATAAATGGCACTGACAGACAGTACTAACAACAATAATGATAATTACTATAACAAAAATGCTACTACCGTTGCCGCTGCTTCTGATGATAATGACAATGATAATAATGCGATAATTAAGGTGTGCTGTTGGCTGTAATAAAACAAGGTAGACTGTTGACGGTAATGACAATGATAATAATGCGATAATTAAGGTGTGCTGTTGGCGGTAATAAAATAGTAAATCTAATAATCACATAGTAATAATACTGACAAAAATACCCGTAACGGTGACAATTACAATAATAAATGATGCCACTAATAAGACGATAACAATAACTATTACAGTAACATTTTCATTTAAAACATGAATTTGTGTGTAATAACAACGATGAAAATAATGGTATACTAATAATAATCATGATAGTGATAAAAATGTAATAATGATAATAATAATCATGATAGTGATAATAAAATATGATGATAATAATAATCATGATAGTGATAAAAAATATAATAATAATCATGATAGTGATAAAAAATATAATGATAATGATAATCATGATAGTGATAAAAAATATAATGATAATAATGAATAATGGTAATAACAATAACGACAACGAATAATAATAATGATTTTTTTTAATGTACCGTAATCATATAATTATCATCGTTAGTAATAGTAATGAGAATACTATGAATAGTAAAAACACCAAGAACAAAACATGTATATATATCTATACGCATATAGAAGATAAAGAAATAGTTATTATAACCATTCTTATCACCATTACCTACCACCATCCTTATCATTATCACTGATATAATAAACTACAATATACTACTAATATTACCAGTAATGATGATAAAAGATACCCGTCATCATT
>NW_020868417.1:27500-30000 GCF_003789085.1 Penaeus vannamei
AAAACCCTCGATGCCTTTTGGCACTGACACAATCTGCATTTGTCTTGAGTGAACCCGGTGGCCTCTGAACTGCCATCCTCTACTCTTTTTTTGTTTTTGTTTTTTTCATTTATAGCACTTGTTGTACCAGTATTACTGTCTAAATAACGTCCTCCAATCTTCTTCATCTCTAGCAGAAAGTATAGTGACCCGCACCACAGCCGCTACACCCGGGCCGTCGGGATGGTGGCGGAGGTGGCGGTCGCTGGCATCTTGGCACCCGTCTGCCTCAGGATTTCTCCGAGTCGTAGCCTCTTGTGCTTCGTCTCAGGTGAAGATGCGCCCCCCCCCTCCCCCCCCCCCTTCTCGCCCGGTGCCTCAACAGCGAACGACTACTGATGTTGACAAAGCAATCCTACACAGGACACAGCCCATTGCATGAGCCGCCAGAGTGCCAAACTGTCTATCTCTGTCTCCGTGACTCCCCCCCCCCCCTGCCCTTTCCTCCTGTCTCTCTGGCCGCCGCCCTCTGCCGCAGCCCCAATTTTGGCCTCGCCGAGCGTCCGGCATGTCACTAATGTGTGCCTGGCGTGTCTCTCGACCTGCGCTGATATAGTGCTGACCAACATTATGGTTTCATTCCCTAATCTTGACAGGGTCCCCGGTGCCTCCGACCTTGACAAAAAACAGCTGCCATGGCGTTTGCTATGTTAATGGCACTTTTTTCCTAACAAAACACCTGCCGGCGCCTGCCCTGCCATCAACCAAGTCGTGTCTGCATTACTACGACTCCCGGAGGCACCTTCGCATGCTCCTCAGTGCCACTGTCTTAGCCAGCGAGGGGCACCTGCTCTGGCACTGCTTCCAGAAGATGCGAACAGCTGACTTTTTGCCTCTTTATGTTTGCCAACATCAGAGGGAGAGGGAGGGGGAAGGGGTGGAGAGAGAGAGAGAGAGAGAAGAGGAGAGGACGAGGAGGAGGGAGATGGAGGAGAGGGGAGGAGGAGAGAGCTGACGGAGAATGGAGGAGGAGGGAGATGGAGGAGAATAGAGGAGGAGAGAGAGGAGGAGAGGAGAGGGAGGGGAGGAGGAGAGGGAGAAGGCAGAGGAAAAATAGTAAGTAGAGAATTAGTAATTGCAAAAAAGCGGAGGGTAAAAAACCATCTACATGTTGTATATTTGAATGTTTATGTATGCGGACAGACACGCCGAGACAAACGGAGACAGAGAAGCAGATAGATACCAACACACAGATACATACAGTCACACACACACACACACACACACACACACACACACACACACACATACACAAACACTCAAAGTCACACAGGCAGAGATACAAACAAGTAAACAGACAAGAAAACACACACACGCAAACACACACACCACAAACTCTCTCTCTTACCCACTCTCTCGAAATGTCTTTTTTCCACGAGCAAACGCACAAATACAAAACACACACAATCACACACACACACATACAGACACACACAGCTACGCGAGTGTACACCATTACATACACACATACATACACATACACACAACAACGCGAGAACACACCATTACACATACACACACCCCTACACACCCTACACACCCCATACACACCTACATCCACACCCTCTACACCTACACCAGCACACCCACCACACCTACATCCACACCAGCACCCCACACACCCCTCTACACCTACATCCACACCCCTCTACACCACATCACACCCCTCTACACCGACATCCACACCCTCTACACCTACATCCACACCCCTCTACACTACATCCACACCCCTCTACATAACCTACCACACCCCTCACACCCTACACACCTCTACATACACACCCCTCTACACCTACATCCACACCCCTCTACCTACACCCACACCATCACACCCCACCACACCCCTCTACACCTACACCCACCCCCTCTACACCTACATCCACACCCCTTACACCTACACCAGCACACCATCACACCCCACCACACCCCACGAGACGAACCCCGCCACGGCATCCTCATCCCAGCACTTCCCTCCCGTGCGCAGCCTCCATCTCCCTCGCTTCCTGAGGCCCGTGACTGCCGCTCCAACACGCCACGGCGCTCTTCTTCCACTAATAAAAGTTGGGCGGACGAAAGGTATGAAATAAAGGGATAAAGATAGAGAAAACAAGGACGGGAGCGAAAGGTAGATAGAGAGGGATGGAAAAAGGTTGGTAGATAGAGATGGAAAGAGGTAGGTTGATAAAGATAGAAAGAGGTAGGTTGATAAAAGGTAGAAAGAGGTAGGTTGATAAAGATAGAGAGGGTAGATAGATAGGAAGGTAGATAAAGACAGAAAAAGGAAGGTAGATAAAGACAGAAAAAGGTAGGTAGATAAAGACAGAAAAAGGTAGGTAGATAAAGAGAGAAAAAGGTAGGTAGATAAAGACAGAAAAAGGTAGGTAGATAAAGACAGAAAAAAGGTAGTAGAAAAGCAGGGTAGGTAGATAAAGATAGAAATAGGGTAGGTAGATAACGATAG
>NW_020868417.1:35000-57500 GCF_003789085.1 Penaeus vannamei
ACCCCAGACGGAGGCAGACTGAAAAAAGGATCTGCCCAGAACCTTTGGGGAAAAACAACCGACACAGAACTGGGTATGATTGCACGGGGGGGGGGGGGTAATAGAAGGAGAGGGGGGTAATAGGATGAAAGGTGGGGGGGGGGTAACAGGAGGAGGGGGTAGAAGGGCCAGGGGGGAGGGGGGATGAGGATAAAGAAGAGGAAGGAGGAGGATAAAGAAGAGAAGAGGAGGAGGAGGGGATAAGAGGGAGGAGGAGGAGAGGAGAAAGAAAGGAAGGAGGAGGAGAAACAAACGAGAAGAGAAGGAGAGGAGAAAGGAGTAGGAGAAAGAAGAGGAAGAGAAGGAGTAGGAGAAGAAGAGGAAGAGGAGAGTAGGAGAAAGAAAGGAGAGGAGGAGGAGAAAGAGAGAAGAGGAGGAGAAAGAAGAGAAGGAGGAGAGAGAAAGGAGGAGGAGAAAGAAGAGGAGAGAAGAGAAGAGGCGGCTGTGTCAAGAGGAGGAGGAGGAGGAGGAGCAAAAAAGAAAGAAAAAAAAGAAAAAAAAGGTGAACTGACAGCCGGAACCGCGCTATCACAGGGTAAAAAAAGGAGGGGAAATAATTAGGCTCTTTGGGGGGCACCAGGAGGCGTGGGCGGGGGG
The DNA here is from genome assembly GCF_003789085.1 of Penaeus vannamei. NCBI lineage: Eukaryota > Metazoa > Arthropoda > Malacostraca > Decapoda > Penaeidae > Penaeus > Penaeus vannamei. The sequence goes on from NW_020868417.1 coordinate 35,637, forward strand.
AGGGGGCTACAGGGGAAGGAGGAGGGGCGTAGGCATAGGGAGGGGCTACAGGGAAGGAGTGGAGGGGGAGGTGTTGAGGCCGGGGGAGGGGAGGGAGGTGCTACAGGGGAAGGAGGGGAGGGGGGAGGGGAGGTGCTACAGGGGAAGGAGGGGGAGGGAGGAGGGCATAGGGGAAGGGAGGAGGGAAGTAAATGGGGTGGGTCTGGCTGTTAAGATAAAGTGGGGGAGGGCGTGTGGGGGGTGGGAGAGAGGAAAGGGAAAGGAAAGAAAGGAAGGGAGAGGAGGGAAAGAAGTATCGAAGTAGAGGGAAAGGAGACAATAACAGAAGTGAAGTGGGGAGAGAGGAGAAAAGGGAAGGGAGGAGAAAGAGAGGAGGGAGGGGGGAGAGAAGAGAGAAGAGAAGGGAGGAGGAGAGAAGAGGAGGGAGAGGGGGAGAGAAGAGAAGAGAATGGGAGGAGGGAGATAAGAGAAGAGAAGGAGGGAGGGAGAGAAGAGGGGGAGAGGAGAGAAGAGAAGAGAGGGGAAGGAGAGAAGAGAAGAGAGGGGAGGAGGGAGAGCAGAAGAAGGAGGGGCGAGGAGGAGGGAGAGAAGAGAAGAGAAGAAGAAGGAGAGAAAGAAGAAGGAGAGAGAGAAGAGAAGAGAGGGGAGGAGGGAAGAAGAGAAGAGAGGGGGAGAGGGAGAGAAAGAAGAGAGGGGGAGGAGAGAGAGAGGAGGGGAGGAGAGAGAGAAGAGAAGAGAGAGGAGGGAGAGGAGAGAAGAGAGGGGGAGGAGGGAGAGAGGAAGAAGAGGGGGAGGAGGAGGAGAAGAGAAAGAGAGGGGAGGAGGGAGAGAAGAGAAGAGAGGGGGAGGAGGGAGAGAAGAGAAGAGAGGGGGAGGAGGGAGAGAGAAGAAAGAAGAGAGGGGAGGAGGGAAGAGAAGAGAAGAAGAGGGGGAGGAGGGAGAGAAAGAGAAGAGAGGGGGAGGAGGGAAGAGAAGAGAAGAGAGGAGGAGGAGGAGAAGAGAAGAGAGGAGGGAGGAGCGGAGAGAAGAGAAGAGGGGGTGAGAGGAGAGAAGAGAAGAGAGGGGAGGGAGAGAAGAGATAGAGGGGGAGGAGGAGAGAAGAGATGAGAGAAGGGGAGGAGGGGAGAAGAGAAGAGAGGGAGAGGAGAGAGAAGAGAGAGAGGGGGAGAGAGGAGAGAAAAGGGAGGAGGAGGAAGAGGAGGAGAGAGAGATGAGGGGGAGGAGGGAAGAGGAGAGAGGAGGGAGAGGGAAGAGAGAGAGGGGGAGGAGGAAGAGAATAGCAGGAGGAGAGGAGGGGAAGAGATTAGCGGAAAGGAGGGAGGGGAAGAGAAGAGAAAAGGGAGGGGAAGAGAAGAGAAAAGGAGGCGGAAGAGAAGAGAAAAGGTGAGGAGGAAGAGAGAGAGAGAAAAAGGGAGAGGGAAAAGGAAGAAAGAAAGAAATAAAACAGAATAATAGGGGGGGGAAGAGGGAGAGGAGGGAAGATGAAAAAAGGGGAGAGAGAATTGGTGGAGGGGGGAAGAGGAGAAATGGAGAGAGGGGGAAGAGGAAGAGAAAAGAAAAGGGGGAAGAGAAGAGAATGAGGGGAGGGAACACAGAGAGAACAGAGAAGAGAAGAGAAATGGAGGAGGGGAAGAGAAGAGAGAGAAATAGGAGGAGGGAAGAGAAGAGAAGAAAAATGGAGGAAGGGAAAAGAGGAGAGAGAGGAAGAGAAAGAGAAAAGAAAAATGGGGAAGAGAAGAGAATGGGGAGAAGAGAGAGAAGAGAGAGAGAGAGGGAAGAGAAAAAGGGGGAAAGTGGAAGCGGAGAGGGGTATACAGGCTAAGGGAAGCCCGGCCGGCGATATCAAAAAACCGCGGCCGCTCCAATTTGTTTTGTGATCCCGCGCGCACCTGTAATTTGTGCTCAGTCGATATGGTCATTAAGTCGTTACAGAGTCAACTATTGGACAGTTTCAGAGAATTGACTTCCATCGCCTGTGCGCGCCGCTGCCTCCGCCGACACGAGGTGGAGAGCGAGTGAAAAGGCCGGCGGGTCTGGCTGCATACTGGGAGATGCCCCCGTGTGCGTAGGGGAGGACACGCACATGCAGAGAGAGAGAGAGAGAGAGAGAGAGAGAGAGAGAGAGAGAGAGAGAGAGAGAGAGAGAGAGAGAGGAAGAGAGAGAAGGGGGGGGGGGGAGGAGGAGAGAGAGGGAGAGAGGGAGAGAGAAGAGGGGGAGAGAGAAGAAAGAGAAAGAGACAGAGAAAGAAAGAGCAGAGAGAGAGAGAAGAGAAGGAGAGAAGAGACAGAAAGAGAAAGAGAAAGAGACAGAGAGAAAGAGAAAGAGAAAGAGAGAGAGAAAAGAAAGAGAAAGAGGCAGAGAGAGAAAGAGAGAGGGAGAGAGAGGGAGAGGAGAGGAGAGGGAGAGAGGAGAGAGGAGAGAGAGGGAGAGAGGGAGAGAGGAGAGGGAGAGAGAAGAGAAAGAGAAGAGCGACCGACAGAGAGCAAGAGCGAGAAAGACAAAGAGCAAAAAGGCAAAACAAAGCTTTGAGAAACAGATAAAAAACAGATGACAAAAGAATCAAAGAACACTGATGTACAAAGGTAAACAATAACAGCGCATACAAACACTGCGAGAAAAACAAAAACAAACAAAGACCGAAATCAAAAGACAAAATACGATTCTAATTAACAAACGGGAGATGGTGAAGACCAAATGATAAAGATGAATAAGAATAAATGAAAAAAAGGAAGAAAAAGGAAAACTATACCACCAGTAAAACAATACAATTTATAAATACACCATAATATGAATAAATAAAAACAAGAGAATATATAAAATACGGAAAGTCGAGCACCCTAAGAATAAACAACCTGGTGAAATAATACAAATGATGATATAAAAAGCAACATAAGAACAAACAAACAAACAATAACAAACATATGGGAATCGAGACCTGGTGATACAATACAAATGATAAAATCAAAACGGCAAAAATCCACACGAAAAAAAAGAGAGAATCGCCAAGCGTAAAAAATTAAATACAAAAAATAATAAAACTATACATATAAACATGTACAAAAATACACAAAAACCGATAGAAGAAATTAAAGAAAAACGGAAGAAGAAGAGATAAAAAAAAAATCTCTAACAAAACATCAACAACAGAAAACAAAAACGAATCGAGAACCGCCGCGCCGTTCCCGCCAACGCGCGCCCTCCCTCCCTCCGGCCCGCGATCCCACTCAGTCTGCATGAAGTGAATCTCGTGGCGGGACGTCGGTCGTTTCATCTTGAGCTCGATAGATCATCATTTGGGGATAATGACGACCATGATCCGCCCGCAGTCCATGTGGACGACACGGAGGGATGGAGGAAAGGAGGGAGGGAGGAGGATGGGAGGGGAGGAAGGAGGATGGAGGGGATGGGGAAGGAGGGTGGAAGGGGTGGGGGGATAGATAGAAGGGAAGGAGGGAGGAGGGGATGGGGGATAGATAGGAGAGGGAAGAAGGGGAGGAGGGGAGGGGAAGGAGGGGAGTGGGGGATGGGGGAGGGGAAGAAGGGAGGATGGGGTAGGGGAAAGGAAAGGGAGGAGGGGATGGGAAGGAAGGAGGAGAGATGGAAGGAGGGAGGAGGGAGGGAGGGGAAGGAGGGAGGAGGAATAGGAGGAGGAGAAGAAGAGGAATAGGAGGGAGGAGGAGGAGAAGAGGAATAGGAGGGAGGAGGAGAAGGGAGGATCCAGCTGCAGTGGACGACAAGACAAATAGTTGCTATTATCATTATTGGTGATAATAACAACAACTACTGCTATTACTATTACTACTACCGTCACTATCACTACTATTAATAATAATGTAATAGGCTTGTTTCTGGGATAATGTTAGAGCATAGCTATAATAGGACACTTTGGAGACCACTTAGAAGAAAGACGAAGAAAGGAGAGAGTGAAATGAAAAAAAAAACGAAGAAAACAACAGACAACAAAAACAATAAAAAACAACAATAACAACAAAACACCCACCACCACCAACAACAACAAACAAACAACAAACAACAAACAACAGAAATCCAACCGGCATTACACAGACGTCGCAACAGCAGCAGTGAAGCAGTTCGGTGATTGACACTAAGTATCATATAATTAAGTCCTTTAATGTTCAGTCATAAAATGCTGTCGTAGGCATTAAAGAACAGCTGTTGACGTAGGAGCTGTTGGAGCGAAAGCAGCGGGCGGTTGGAGTGGTGTAGTAAGGAGGGAAAATGAGAGGATGAAGGGAGGAGGAGAGAAGGATAAGGAAGACGATGGTTGATGATGGTAAGGAAGACGAGGTGAGGAAGAGGATAAGGAAGACGACGGAGGTGGAGGATAAGGAAGACCCGGGAAGGATGATGATTTGATTAAGGAAAGAAGACGCCAGGAAGATCAGGAGGAGGAGTAGTACCAGGAGAGGGATGACAAGGAGGAGGATGACTAAGCGAGGAGGAGGTGAGTAGAGGATTGACAAGGGGAAGAGGAGATGGGATGAACAAGGGAGGAGGAGGAGAGAGGATGACAAGGAGGGGGAGGAGTGAGTGCATGACAAGGAGGAGGAGGAGGAGGGAGGAGGAGGAGGATGACCAGGAGAGGGAGGGGGAGGGAGGAGGTGGGAGAGGATGCACAAGGAAGGCAGGAGGGGGAGGGAGGAGAGAGGAGGATGACAAGGAGGAGAGAAGGAGGGAGGGAGGGAGGAGGACCGAGGATGATCGAGGACGCGACGAGGAGGGGAGGAAGATTAAGAGGATTAAGAATAAGGAGGGGGAACAGTGACCAGTGGAGAAGGATGACCAAGGAGGAGGGGGACGGGGGAGGAGGAGGGGGAGGGAGGGAAGGAGGAGGAATGACAGGAGGAGAGAGAGGAGGATGACAAGGAGGAGGAGGAGGAGGAGTTATGACAAGGCAGGAGGAGGTGAGGATGGATGACTGAGGAGGAGCGAGGAGGAGACGAGAGAGGATTGGACCGGAGGAGGAGGGTGGAGGGAGTGAGGAGTGAGGGATTGACAAGGAGGAGGAGGGAGGGAGGAGTTGAGGAGGAGGATGCGAAGGGGAGGAGGGGGAGGGAGGGAGGATGATGACAGGAGGAGGAGAGGGAGGGAGGGAGAGAGGACGAGCGATGATGAGGAGACGACGAAGGAGGGAGGAAGGGATTAAGAATAAGGAGGGGGAGGACCAGAGAGAAGGATTGACATAGGGGACGACGTGAGGTTGATACAGAAGGAGAGGAGGAAGAGGTGTCGCAAGGAAGCGAGGATGGATAAGGTTGTGATTGTGTAAAGTAGTTAGTAGGGGAGGAGGATAAAAGCAGTTAGTTAGGAGAGGATTAAAGAGTAGTAGAGGAGGATTTAAAGAGTAGTAGTAGGAGGATAAAGAGTATAGTGGAGAGTTAGAGTTTATCTTTGTCATACTGTAGGGAGTGGTTATAAAGAGTAGCTAGGAGGATAAGTGAAGTGAGTGTAGCTGGAGTAGAGGATGATTGATAAAGAGTATAGGGATGTTATGGGATAAAGAGTATGGATTTAGTTTTAATAGGATGATAGATTATGAAAAAGGAGTGAGGAGGCGCGGCATATAGGCTAGTAGTTGTGGCAAAGGAAGAGAGGAGTGGTGGCGAGGTAAAAAGGAGATGCGGCGCGAGGGGGTGCTGGTGGTTGGGCGGGAGGAAAGGAAGACACAGAAAGCGAGGAGAAGTCAAAATGAACCTGCAGGCGAACGAAATTACGTCCTTCCACCGCGGATGGAGACTTTGTTCCTGGTGCACAGGACAAAAAATAGCTGTACTAAAAAATAGGCTGACAAAAATTGGCTGACAAAAAATAGCTGACAAAAAATAGCTGACAAAAAATAGCTGACAAAAATAGACAAAATAGCTGACATGAAAATAGCTGACAAAAAATAGCTGACAAAATAGCTGACAAAAAACTGCGGTAAAAAAAACGCTAGCTAAAAATAAACAAAAACAGCTAACAAAAAATAGCTAAGATAAAAATCGCAAAAAAGCAAAAAAAAAAAAACATAAGAATAGCTAACAAACACTCGCTAATAACAAAAGTAACAAAAAATCGCCAACGAAAAAAAAAAAAAATCGATGACAATACATGTCTCGTATATATATACATTACTAACAAAACTCGCTAACAAATACAACCGATCACAAAAACAAAAAAATAAAACAAAAAGGGAAGAACTAACGAAAATAAATAAAGTTTATCCAAAGTGACCGATCAAGAAGAAATATACAAGATACAACAACATTTTTTTTTTCGTTCGCCGCTTCTCAACGTATACCGTACTACATATATGGGCACGCGAGTTGACGCAGGAAATACCCGGCGTTGGCCATAGAAGAATTCAAGTCACGTGATCTGAGTTGCGTTCACAGAAAAGCCCCAGAGTTGCGTTCAAAAAAGAAAAAATAAGTCGCGTTCAAAAAGAAAAAATAAGTCATGTTGCGTTTCAAAAAAGAAAATAAGTTCAGTTGCGTTCAAAAAGAAAAAAATAAATCAAAAAAAAAAAGAAAAAATAAAGTCCTCAAGATGCGTTCAAAAAAGAAAAAAAATCCATAGTTGCGTTCAAGAAAAACTATCCAAAATTACGTAAAAAAAAAAGTTGCGTTAAAAAAATGGTTTAAAAAAGCCCAAAGCTGCTTCAAGAAAAGCTGTCAAAAATTACGCAAAAAAAAAAAAAAAATTGCGTTCGTTAAAAGACCCGAAATTGCGTTTCAAAAAAAAAAAAAAAAAAAAAAGTATCGGCCGAAAAATAGACATTTAACAGCGCCAACCTTCGCCCTGACCTCGCGTGACCGAAAAGACTGCAGGGAGAGGCTGGACAAAGGGAGGCCCAAAGACCCTGTAGGACGTACCCCATGCCCGAAGGAGAGGTCATTCGGTACCCTGTGTCTTTTTAAAACTTGAAACCTCGTCTCTACTATTTTTTTTCTATTAAAAAAACTTTTTCTATTGAAGCCTCTTTTATCTATTTTTATTAAAACCTGAAACCTAGTTTTTATTGTTTATCTTCTAATATACGCCCATGGGCTCGTTAAAGACAGATACACATACCTACACAGAAACCAAGACATACAAACATACATACATACACACTTACTAACCTATACGGACAAACACCCACCCCACACTGCCAAACTTGCACACACACACGCCGCCCGCCGCACACACCACTCCCCGTCTGACTCACACCAAACCGATTACGCAACGCATTTGACAAGAAAGCTGCCACAGTCACCAGCACAGACGCCCTAAAAACCTCCTTGTGAAAGTGTAGATTAATTCCGAGTGATTTGCCCCACTTCCCTGATCTATTTCCTTTCTAATTCTCTCCCTTTCCTTTCTAATTCCCCTTTCTCCTTTCCTCTTTCCTTTCCCTTTCCCTTTCCTTTCTTTTTCCCTTCTTTTTTTTCCTTCCTTTCCCTTTCTTTTCCTTCATCCTTCTCTCCCTTCTTCTCTTTCCTTTTTCCTTTTTCCTTCCCCTCCCTTTTCTCCTTCTCCTTTTCCTTCCCCTCTCCCCTTTTCCCCTTTTCCCTTCCTTCCCATTTCCCCTTCTTCCATCCTCTCCCTTCTCCCCTTTCCCCCCCTTTCATCCCCCCCCCCCCCGAAAACCCCTCAGGTAATTAACGAATTCAGATTGAAATCGAGTCGGCGATATGATGCCCGGAAATGCCTCGATTCCGGATGCACACCTTGCCGACACCTCCTCCGCCACTGTTGCCAAACCGAGCTCTCTTCCCCAACGATGGTTCCTGGTAACGCTGGGTGCGAGAGGCGTGTCAACGTGGTGCAGCGTTTTGGGATTTTTTTTTTTTTTTTTTTTTTTTTTTTTACAAGAATGGGGGGGGGGTGAGGATGGTGAATGTAAGGTTAAGGAAAACGGAGAGAGGTATAGGGGAAATGAGGAGGATTTGAGAGAGAAGGAACTGCCAATGATGGTGAGAATGCAGGAACACCGATTTGGGATTTTTTTTTTTTTTTTTTTACAAGAATGGGGGGGGTGAGGATGTTGAATGTAAGGTTAAGGAAAACGGAAGAGGGTATAGGAGGAATAAGGAGGATTTGAGAGAGGAGCAACTGCCGATGATGGTGGGAATGCAGGAACACCGACTGGCTCACGGATATAGATCCATATTTTTTTTTTTCTTCTTTTTATATCGATCTCTCAACGTCTGGTTCCTAAACCGGAAGTAAACAAACCAAAAATAAAAAATATCAAGAGAAAAACTAAATCGAAGCTAATTCCCACACAAAAAAAAGGCGAAGTAAATAAAGGGTTTATGATGATACCTCTTTTTTTTCCAAGATTAACGAGTAAAACACAGGATGGATGGGAAGGCCAACCCCACCAGGTACACCACACCACGTGTCTCGTACTCGCCCGCATCCCCCACCCACCCACGCCCCACAAAACACCCTCCTTCGACCATCCAACCTCACCACCCCTCTCCCCTCCACGCCCCACACCCCCTCCAACATCCCCTATCCTCCATCCCACCACCCTCTCCCTCCACCCCCAAACCCACCCTCCTATCCCCTATCCACCACCCCTTTCCCTCCACGCCCCAAACCTACCCTCCTATCCCCTATCCCCCACCCCACCCCTACACCCCCAACAACCCATTTCTCCCACGCCTCCCAACCCCGCCGGTCACGCCGGGGCGACGCCCACCCGCCCACTCGCACAATGAACCATCTTGAGACGCATAATCAGCTGTTTCCTCTCAAGTTTTCATTCATTCGCTCCGCCGCCACTACGGAGACTTACTACAACGAGTTAATGGAAAGGGATTATGATGATAAAGCCTTTGTTTCGTTAAGCTGTTCCTGCGCAAAAAGGGAAATGGTGATGATTACGTGATTTTTATTGCAGTTTTTATCTACTTGTATCATTTATTTATCTATTGATTTTTATTTATACTTATTTATCTATTAATTCTTATTAGGTTTTATCTATTTTTATTCATTCATTCATTGTTATTAGGTTTTTATCTATTTTTACTTATTTATCTATTCATTTTATTATTTTTATATCTTTTTAAATTTATCATTTATCTATTATTTTATTATATTTTATCTATTTTCATTTATTATCTATTAAATTTTTATATTTCTATCGATTTGTATTTATTTCTGTTCATTTTTATTATATTTTTATTTATTTATATTTATTTATCTGTTCATTATCATCATTACTTTTTCGGCACCGCGATGGTATGGTATCAGTCACGAAATAATAAGAAAAAGAATAATAATAATAATAATGAAATAATAATGATAAGAATAAGAATAAGGAAAAATGAGATAAGGACAAAAGAAATAGTTGTGTGAGCGAGTGTGAAAGCGTGTGAGTGAGAGAGCGTGTGCGTGTGTGTGAGTACATTCGTGACTGCTTTTGTGTTTGAGTGCATTCGTTAGTACTGTTGGGCATGTCATGATTATGCACAAAGTTCGTGTACTGTAGAATGAGAAGACAGACAGACAGACAGGCAAGAGACCGAGACAGACAAGAGACAGACAGACACACACACACACACACACACACACACACACACAGACACACACACACACACAGACACACACACACACACACACACACGTAAAATCTACAATCTTCTATAAACATCCAGACTTTCATACATTTCCATCTCTCATCCTCTATTACGCGTGTGTATCGATTGAAAAATAATGGAAAACCACAAACACACAACAAGGAAGGGGGGGAGAGGGAGGGAAGGAGAGGGAGAGGGAGAGGGAGAGGGAGAGGGGGAGGGGAGGAGAGGGAGGGAGAGGGAGAGGAGAGGGAGAGGGAGAGGAGAGGAGAGGGAGAGGGAGAGGGAGAGGGAGAGGGAGAGGGAGGGAGAGGGAGAGGGAGAGGAGAGGGAGAGGAGAGGGAGAGGGAGAAGGAAAGGGAGAGGGAGAAGGAGGAGAGGGAAGGAGAGGAGAGGAGAAGGAGAGAGAGAGGGAGAAGGAGAGGGGAGGAAGGGGAGGGAGAGGGAGAGAGGGGAAGGGGGGAGAGGGAGGGTGAGGAGAGAGAAGGGAAGGAGAGAGAGAGAAGGGAAGGGAAGGGGAAAACACACGCAAGAACGGCCAACCCACACGGAGCAGCTGACCGCCTCACGCCAGCTCACGAGGGTCGGAAATGCCACAGCGGCGCCCAGGGGAAGTGTCTCCGGGCAGGCAAACAACTTCCAGGAGAGAGGTTGCCTGAGGGAAGGATAGGGAGGGAAGGAAGATAGGGGGAGGGTAGGGAGGATAGGGAAGGATGAAGTGAGGGAGGGGGAGATAGGGAAGGATAGGGAGGGAGGGGATAGAGAGGAGGAAGTAGGAAGGTAGGGAAAGTGGGGAGGAGGGAAGGATAGGAAAGGGAAGGAGGATATGGAGGAAGAGGAATAAAAATGGGGATAGTGGGAATGGAGGGATGGTAAGGGAGGAAGGATATGAATCATAAAAAACACAAACCCATGCACATGGAAAGAGGAGAAGCGAGAGAAGAGACGATCTCGAAAAGAGTACAAGGAAGGACAAAAAAGAGAGAAGTAGAGATCCCAGGAAGCAGAGAAGAGAAGAAAAAAAAAACATCCCAAAGAACAGAGAGAAAAAAAAAACAAAAACAAAAAAAAAAAAACGAAAGAAAAAACAAAAAGAGAAGAAAAACGCCCAAACAGAGAGGGAAAAGAAAAGAAAAACACACACACAAAAGAGAAAAAAAAGAATATCATACATAATTCCCAGAATAAAAAAAAAAAAAAAAAAACACAAAACCCGACGAAGTACACCCTTCCTCCTTACGATACGGCAATGGGCGTGCGGGCGTGGACTCCGCCTTCATCTCCCAGGCTGGTCGCTGCTACTCACCTGGAAGGCAAAGGGAAAAAATTAAAATACGAAATGGATAGAAAACAAAATGATAAAAAGAAAAAAAAACACGATAATTTGCATACCGGAAGGCTAGAATTTATTATAAAATCATGCAAAAGTATTTAAATGATTAAAGATTAGAGAAATTTTGAATACGAGAAGGATAGAAAATTGATTAAAGATTAAAGAAAATAATTTGAATAAGAGAAATAATTAGAAATAATTAAAATAATCAAAGAAAAATTGAATACAAGAAGGATAGAAAATAAACAAGCTAATTAAAATCATTAAAATTAAAGAAAATAATTCGATATAAAGAAGAGAATAAATAAACATAACTAAAAATAATCAAAAAACCAAAAAAAATAGAGAAGATAATCAGAATACAAGAAAGACAGAAAATAAATAAGAACACACGAAGATAGAAAATAATAGAGACACAAGAACTAAAGACGATGATAAGCATACGAAATCTACGAATAAAAAACCGAACCGCATTTGTTAATAAAGATATAACCAACGCTTATTCCGCCCATCTTTATGCACACAGTCAAAACACCAGAATTACGTAGAATAATCAGAAAAAAAACACGAATTATAGCAAATAAATAGCGCGCATTTGTGAATATAGATGTATATAAAAAAAATCTTATTACCCGCAGCTATAATTTTTATCTTAAAAAAACGGGAAAAATTACAGTAGTTCGCAAAATTAGTTATTTCCACGTCTCTCCTTCCCTACTTTACATTCCCTTATTACGGTCTTCTACCTCTTCCTATTTTCCATTCATTACCCTTCCCCCCTCCCTCCTCCCTCCCTTCTCCCCCTTCCTTCCTCCTCCTCCTCCCCTCCCCCCCCCCTCCTCCCTCTCCTCCCTCCCTTCTCTCCCCCCTCCTCCCTCCTCCTCCCTCCCCCATTCCTTCTAATTCCAATTCGACATGTTCATTCACTTTTTCCCCTCCTCTCTAGTTTATTCATCCGTCCGTGCTTATGACTATATCCAAAGGTATTATTCATAACATATATATACATATATAACAGCTGGTCATTATGGGGGGTCCCCGTTACGATATCAGAAAAGGTCCTGAGGATATGGGGGACGGGATAATGGAGGGGAAGGAGGGGAGGGGAGGGGAAGGGGAGAGGGAGGGGAGGGGAGGGGAGGGAGGAGAGGGAGGGGAGGGGAGGGGAAGAGAGAGAGGGGAGAGTAAGAGGGAGGGGAGAGTAAGAGATGGAGGGGGGGAGGGAAGGGGAGGGGAGAGAACAGGGAGGAAGTAGGAAGGAGAGAGAGTACACAGAAATTGCCCCAGAATCAGAGAAGATGGGTTAACGGGGAATATATAGGAGGAGGAAGGAGAGGAGGAGGAGGAAGAGGTGGAGGAAGAGGAAGAGAGAGAGGTGGAGGAGGAAAGAGGAGGAAGAGGAGGAGGTGGAGGAGGAGCTGGGGGGAAGGAGGAGGAGGAGGAGGAGGAGGAGGAGGAGGAGGTGGAGGAGGAAATAAGCGAGGAAGAGAGGAGGGAGGAGGAGGAGGAGGAAGAGGGAGGAGAGGAAGAAGAAGGAGGAGGAGGAGGAGGAGGGAGGAGGAGGAGGAGGAAGAGGAGGAGGAGGAGGAGGAGGAGGAGGGGGGGGGGAGGAGGAAGAGGGGAGGGGGAGAAGGAGGAAGGAGGAGGAAGAGGGGGAGGAAGGAAGAGGGGGAGAAGGAGGAGGAAGAAGGAAGGAGGAAGTAGGAGGGGAAGGAGGAAGAAGAAAGTAGTAGAAGAAGGAAGGAGGAGGAAGAAGAAGGTAGGAAGAAGGGAGGAGGAAGAAGAAGTAGAAGGGAGGAGAAGGAAGAAGAAGTAGGAGGGAGAGGTAAGGAGGAAGAAGAGGAAAAAGGAAGAAGGGAGGAGGAAGGAGCGGAGGAGGCGGCGGCGCGGGTCCCGAGAGGCCCAAGACAAGGCTATCGTTACACAGTCTCGTTCCCGAAGTAATCATTTAATTACAGCCTCGCCGTGATGTACGCACTCATAAACGCTAAAATATTTGTTAGCCACGCACAGCCTCCTCACCTACACCCTCCTCCACCACCCTCCTCACCACCTCCTCCACCTCCACTTCCTTCTTCTCCTTCCTCCTCCCTCCCTCCTTCGCCTCTGCCTCTAGCCCCTCTGCCACTTCCTCCTCTTTACCTCTTCCCTCGTCCTCCATCTTGATGAAGGTGGGGGAGGTCGAGGACGAGGAGGAGGAAGGAGAAAGGGAGAGAGGAAGGACGAGAAGAAGGAGGAAGGAGGAGAGGAGAGGAAGAGAAGGACGAAGGAGGAAAGAGGAAGGAGCGAGGAGGCGAAGGACGAGGAGGAGGAGAAGGGCGAGAAGGAAGGAGGTGGGAAAGAAGGGAGAGAAATAGAAAGTAGGAAGAACGCAAGGAGGAGTGAAGGGAAGGAGGGAGTGAAGGGAAGGAGGAGTGAAGTGAAGGGGCGAGTCTATTTATCACCCCTTCCAGCAGCCGCCGTCACCCCTACTTGATCAAGGTAACTGTCACACACAATTCCCACTGACCGAGTTAACCCCTTGCCGCCCCCCTATTTTTTTTCCATATGCATTTTTGACAATTTCCATTACATCACGTGTGTGTCTGTCTCGTGTGTGTCTGGCTGTCTGGTTGGCGATCTCACTCCCTGTCCCCTCCTCCCTGCTCTCCTCCCCTCCTGCTCTCCTCCCTCCCTGCTCTCCTCCTGCTCCTGTTCCTCCTTCCCTCCTTCCCTCCCCCCCGTCCTGACAGGATTTCAATTTTGGCTCAGACTACTCCCATTCTCGACTCCCCAGCTCGTTTTCTCCCCATTCTACCTCTCTCTGTCTCCTCTACCCCTCCTTCTCTCTCCTCCCTCTCTCTCTTTCTCCCCCTCCCTTTTTCCTCTCTCCCTTCTCTCCCTCCCTCTCTCCTCTCCTTTCTCCTCTCTCCCCTTCCCCTCTCTCCCCCTTCCTCGCCTCGTCTCACTTCTCCCTTCCCCATTCTCCTCCACTCCCCCCCCCCCCCCTCTTCCTCTGTCCCTTCCTCCTGCCCCTCATATCCCTTCCCCAAAATTTTGATTAGTCTAAATCCATTTTCCTTTTTTTTTTCCTCGATTGTTATGACATCTTTTCGAGACCAAATGCTAACATCCGTCGAGCCACATCATTCACAAATAAACGAATTTCAGCCACATGAAAATCGGATGTAAATAAAACAACAACAAAAACATCCAAACATAGATCAACTCTTATCCATAAACAAACCACATTCTCTCTTCATCCGCATCAACCACAATAATCCACACGCATCCTCATGAACCGCAAGAATCCATTTTCACCCTCATCCGAATTCATCACAAGATCCACATTCACCCCTCACCCGCATTCACCCTCACCTGCATCCACAAAAATCCACATGCATCCATCACAGAATCCATAATTCACCCTCACCCGCATCCACAAGAATCCACAGACATCCTCATTCCACCACTCATCAACATCACACATCCACTTGACCACATCCACATCCACCGCACATCCACATCCAACCGCCACCCAGCATCCACATCACCACCGACAATCCACACCACATCCACATCACCCCATCCAATCGCCGCACATCCACATCTACCGCCACCCACACCCGCCACCGCACGCCACATCACATCCACCCACATCCACATCCACTCCCACATCACCACACACATCCACATCCACCTCCACCACATCCACATCCACCGCCACCAAACACGTCCACATCCACCGCCCACATCCACATCCACATCCACAGCCAAACCCACATCCACATCCACCGCCATCCACCCACCCACAACATCCACATCCACCGCCACCCACATCCAGATCGCACCTCCACCTCACTCCACATCCACCGCTACCACATCCACATCACCTCCACCCACATCCACATCCACCGCCACCCACATCCACATCCCCTTCCCCTACATCCACCTCCATCCACATCCACCGCCATCCACCTGGGAAGATCTCGAAACAAGTGGCAGCTTTATTACGCCTTGATTACCAACGGAGTCAATAATTACCTGTTCTTACGCAGGTAATTACCTCATGGTCTCATTACATCTCGTTAATTAACTTTATTTCCGATGTCGGTCGCATTTAAATCAAGCTTAATGACAGTTTCTTCTCAAACTATAACTTCTATAACCATCTATAATGAATTTTAATACACTGCCGATGGACGGAAAGGTGAAATGAGGGCGTCTTCCCGGTTTTTGTTCTCATCTCATTTTCTTTTCTTCGTTTTTTTTTTTTATCTTATTTCATACCCATTTTCTTTTCTTTTTTCTATTAAAAAAAATCTTATCCATTTCATTTTCTTTTCTTTTCTCCTATTCTTCTAATATTCTTATCCCATTTTCTATTCTTTTCTTCCCGTGTTTCATTCACCTACCATTTTCTTTTCTTTTTTTCCCGTTTTTTTTATTCTCATCCCATTTTCTTTTCTTTTCGTTTTTTTTCTTTTTTTGCTTCTTCCTCCTCTTCATCTGCCGTTTCTTTCCGATCAGATTGGAATCGGAAGGAAAATGGGAAGAAATAAAAAGAAAAAGAAAAAAAAAGAAAAAAGAAAAAGAGAAGAAAAGAAAAGAAAAGAAAAGAAAAAAGAGATGGAACAAAAAGGTTGAAATAAGTAAACAAAACCGACATGAAACCAAATTCTTGTATATAATAAAAATATTTATGTATATACATCTTGGGGTTGCTTATGCTTGTCCCAGCCTCCGAATATATCATGGAACAATAAATATCCTAAAAATACACTGGATATCCTTGGCTACATATATACAAACGAGAGAGGGAGAAGGAAGAGGGAGAGGGAATGGAAGAAGCAGGAAGAGAGGGAGTGGGAGAGAGAGGAGGAGAGAGAGAGAGAGAGAGAGAGAGAGAGAGAGAGAGAGAGAAGAGAGGGAGAAGGGGAAAGAGGGGGAGGAGGGAAAGAGAGAGGGGGGAAAAGAGGGAGAGAAGGAGTGGGAGAGGGGAGATAGAGATAGAGAGAGAAAGGGTAAGGGAATTGGAGAAAATAAACAAATTCTGTAAATATAAACAAGACGAAGACGAGGACGAAGACACTGACAGAACACGCCAATTTACTCGTCCGATTCTTGTACCGTTATGAAATTCAATCAACTTCCTCATTTTTATCAATTTCCATATTTATTTCGTCCTAAATCCATCCTAAAGCGAATATTGGGAACCCCGATTTTACTTAGCGCGGATCGTTCGCAATCTGATTAGGGAAATATTTATATTCGATGTAATAACTACAAATTCGGTTTAAGCCCATAAAATACCCTCATCCGGCATTGTATACTCGATATTTTCATCTATTTTCGTTATTTTCGTTTCGTTGAAAATCACATTGTTATTCTTGGATGGAAATATGTTCGCCAAGTTCCACTACGAAGCCAATGCCAAGGTCACGAGGAGACGATCGAACGCAGGAGGATCAGAAGAGGGCGAGGAGAGAGAACTTGCTTGTGAACCTTAACCTCGTCCTCGTCCTCAAACCTCAAAGCTCGTCCTCGACCTCGAACCTCGCTCGCCTCGACCTCGCCCTCGACCTCGACCTCGTCCTCGACCTCGACCTCGACCTGTCTTCACCCCCCCCCCCTCTCCATCTTCATCTCCCTACAATGTATCGGGTTTATTTTTACTTTCATTTTTTTTCTTCAGATTTTTATTTTCGTTTCCTCCTCCTAGTCTCCCCCTCTTTCATCCTTCCTCATCCAACCTGGCGTCTCTCTACTTCATCCTCCTCCATCTCTTTCCTCTCTCCACTTCCTCCTCTTCCTCGACCTCCCATTCCTCTCCCTCCCCCAAAATGGTCCTCGTTTCTAGCGTCAATCTTCTTCCCTCTTCCACTTCTCTTTTATCCATTTCCTCTCTTCCTCCTCCTCCACTTCCTCTACTCCTTATTCCACCCCTTCCTTTCCTCCTTATACCACCTCCAACTCCACTTCTTCCACTACCTTCCCCTCCTCCCCTCCTCCACTCTCCTCTTCCTCCTTCACTACCTTCCACTTCCTAATCCACCTCCACTTAGCCCTCCATTTATCCAGACCCCCCCTCCTCCCCTTAGCCCCCCACCCCCTTACCCGACCCCTGTTCCTCCACCTCCGTCCGGATAAAATTGAACATCTATCGAACAGCGACGCGCCGGCAGCCTCCCCCTCAACATGGCGTCATGCAAGGGCCCCGTCATGCATATTTCAGGAATTCCGAAGCCGTCGCCGTCGTCTAAGGCAGAACCGTCTGTCCTTTGTTCGAGGGAGAGAGAACAAAGAAAAGAAGAGAGAGAGAGAAGGAAGAGAGAGGGAGAGAAGGAGAGAGAAGAGAGAGAGAGAGAAGGAGAGAGAGAGAGAGAGAGAGAGAGAGAGAGAGAGAGAGAGAGAGAGAGAGAGGAGGAGAGAGGGAGGGAAGAGAGAGGGAGGGAGGGGGAGAGAGAGGGAGGGAGGGGAGAGAGAGAGGGAGGGAAGAGAGAGGGAGGGAGGGGGAGAGAGAGGGGGAGGAGGGGGAGAGAGAGGAGGGAGGGGGAGAAGAGAGAGGGAGAGAGGAGAAGGAGAAGGAGGGGAGGAGAGGGGGGAGGAGAGAGGGAGGGGAAGAGAGGGGGAGGAGAGGGGGAGGGGGGGAAGAGAGAGGGAGAGAGGGAGGGGGGGAGAGAGGGAGAGAGGAGGGGGTGGGAAGAGAGAGGAGAGAGGGGAGAGGAGGGGGGGGGGAGAGAGAGGGAAGAGGGAGGGGGGAGAGAGAAGGAAGAGAGGGAGAGAGGGAGAGAGGGAGAGGGGAGAGAGAGGGAGAGAGGGAGAGAGGGAGGGGAGGGGGAGAGAGAGGGAGGAAAGGGGGGGGAAGAGAGAGGGAGAGAAATCGAAGAAAATCGAAGAAAAAATGAGTAGAAATGAACACACGAGAGGCACACAACAAAGCCCGTCTTCTTTTCTCGCTTTATCAATATTTGGCCGCGATGCTGTGTCGGGGAAGACACGGGAAGACATAGGAAGACATAGGGAAGACACAAGAAGAACGGGAAGACATAGGAAGACACAAGAAGAACGGGAAGACATAGGAAGACACAAGAAGAACGGGAAGACATAGGAAGACACAAGAAGAACGGGAAGACATAGGAAGACACAAGAAGAACGGGAAGACATAGGAAGATATAGGAAGACAAGAAGACACAAAAGACATAGAAAAAAGACAAAAGACACAGAAGACATAGAGACAAAGACAAAGACAAGAAGACATAGAAGACAAAGACAAAGACACAGAAGACAGAAGACAAAGACAAAAAGACACAAACAAAAACAGACATATCAAGGACACACTAAAACAAATACACACACACACACACACACAAAAAGATACATCCAGATACCCAGACAGGCGAGAGAGAGAGAGAGAAAGGGGAAAACAAAACGACCAGACGGATAAAGGAAACAGAAAAAAGAGAGAGCGAGAGAAAACGGAAAGAGATAAAAACAAATAACGGAAGTTCAGGAAGACAGACAACGGAAATGAAGAGACATGAGAGAGAGGAACAACGACTGACAGAGACAAGCAGACAAAGAGAGAGAGATCCAGACAAACAGACGAGTATATAAGCAATGCTAAAGAACACAAGCAAACTAAAAGACAGACAGACACAAACTGACAGACAGGAAAAAAAAAAAAAAAAAAACAAATAGACATACACACAAACAAACAAACAAGAACTCCCAAGCTGTCAACAAGCAGAAGGCAATACGCGTCCCCCCCCCCCTCTGCCCCCTATGATATCACCGAGCGGCGTTGCGTTGGCCAGGGGCGAGGTGGGCGGTGGCGGGTGGGCGGTGATGGAGTTACGCCACGAGTTGTAGGAAAAGGGTGGTTTAAGGGAGCGGGGAGAGGGAAAAGGGAGGAAGGGGAGGGGAGGGTGAAGGAGGAGGGGGGGGGGGGAGAGGGGAAGAGGAGGAGGAGGGGGAGGGAAGGGGGAGGGGAAGGAGGAGGGGGGAGGGAAGAGGGAGGAAGAAACGGAAGGGGGAAGGAGAGGGGGAGAGGGAAGAGGGAGAGGAAGAAACGGAAGGGGCAAGGAAAAACAGAACTAGACAGGAGTACGTAGGGTAGCTGGGAAATTCGAAAAAAGGGGGGCTGAGGGAGAAGGGAATTGGGGGGGGGGTCACCGCGCAGGAGTGGGGGGGCTGAGGGAGAGGGAATGGGGGGGGGGTCAGCGCGCAGGAGGGGGAGGGGGCGGTGATATACGGCTTAGAATACCAGGAAAATGACTTCAATTGTTATCTAGAGCAACTTCCGTTATAGCTGGCCTTTCGTTAACCCTTTCACAGCGGACACGTCATGCACACGTGTATGTACTCGTTACATATCTAAAAACGTACAGAGAATTATTTTTTTCTTCTTATTTTTCTTCTTTTACAAATAATTATACTCTTACTTAAACTATATCAATGATGACCTCTGACCTCTGACTTTAGCACCCCCTCCTGTGACCTAGGCGAATCATCAATGGTGGCCGGTATAAAATAATAGATAGAGGAATAAATAGATAATAAATAAAGGAATAAATGAATAATAAATAAAGGGGGGGGTGCTAGTTTCGGAGGAATTTTCGACCGAAACGGAAAACCGGAATTCTGCCAAGAAGTTCGAGATTATGTAATGCGCTTCTTTCGTAGGCCTACACTATGCCGATCATTTTTTTTAAATAAAACAAAATTGATATTGAAATTGGAAAAAATGCTCGCATGAGTGGAATGAAAGAGGATAAGGATAGCAAATATAGAAAAAATATAAAGCGGGTAAAGATTTGGAATTTAGAATACATACATAAAAAGACGAATATGAATATAACAATAGCAATTATAGAAAAAAATATAGAATTTGAATATATACATAGAAGACGAATAAGAATTTTGCGCCTATAGAGTACTTTTTTTTTTTTTTTTTTTTTTTTTTTTTGCAGAATCGATTATAAAAAATATATGCTCGTAGGCATGGGATAAAAAAGGAAATAGAATGAGAATATAAAGAGAAACACATGTAAACGACAAAAAAAAAAAAAAATAGAGAGAAAAGAAAATTGACATGACAAGATGACGGCTGAGACTTGACAAAATGCCTTCCCACCTCCACTTCCTCCGCACCCCCACCCCCCACCCCCCCCTTCCCCAACCCACCCCTACCTCTCCTACCCCTCTCCTCTCCCCCTGCCGGTGCAAGGCGTGTGTTTTCCGTGAGTTGGCAAGGCTCTTGAGAAGCAGCAAGTTAATTGTCTGATCACACTGTCTGTTTTGTGCTTCGTTGCTCGCTGGATAAATGGGTCCTCCTCTCTCTCTCTCTCCTCTCTCTCCTCTCTCTCCTCTCTCTCTCTCTCCTCTCTCTCCTTTTATCTTATCTCCCTCCCTCACCTTCTTCGTCTCCTACTTTTCCTATTCCTTCGTCTCCAACGCCTTCACTTTCTTTCATTATTCTTTACTTCCTCCTCATGTTCTCACTTCCCTTTACCCTTCAAGATTTCTTCACCTCCACCTCTCCATCTTAACCTCCATCCCCATCCACTCCCTCTCCCCTCTCCCCTTCCCCCCATTCCTTTCCCTTCCACCTCATCCCCCCTCCTCCCTTTCTCCTTCCCACTTCCCTTTCCCATTCCCCTTCCCCTTTACCTCCTTCCCCACCCCATTCCACGTCCTTCCCTACCTCCTTCCCCACACCCTTTCCACCCTTCCCACGTCCCTCCTTCCCCACCCCCTTCCACCCCTTTCCCATTCCCCACCCCCTTCCTCCCCCACCACCCTTCCCCTCCCCATCCCCCACCCCCACCCCCCCACCCCTTCCCCACCCCCCCCCAACCTCCTCCCCACCCCCACCTCCCACAACCGCACAATGTGTCTCTCTCTACCCCCCCCCCCTTCCGCCACCCGTTTAGTTTCTGTTCTGCACCGAAGTTATTGATCTCCTTGTGAAAAATAAATCGCCGGGGGTCGGTTCTGCCTAAGGAAGAGAGAGAGAGAGAAGAGGAGAGAGAAAAGAGAAAGAGAGAGTGAAAGAGAGAGGAGAGAGAGAGAAAGAGAGAAAGAGAGGAGGAGAGAAAGAAAAAATAAGAATAAGACTAAAAATAATAAGACTAAGAAATAAATAGATGAATGAATGAAATAAAACACAAGGATTTTAAAAAAAACAAACACTCAAGTTCACACAGTCTCAAGGAAGTATTGCGTAAAGGAATAACAAACACAACGTCGATAATATATAAAAAAGTCATCATTAACCGGCCCATTAAACACAGAAATAATCAAGAGGTTGCCATCAAACGCAAAAGGAGACATTTACATACTTGCAACATAATCTAAGTTGATAAATGCGATTAGGTTTTGCAAAGATAAAAAAATAAAAAAAAAAAATAAAAAAGATAAAAAAACGGCGCGGCAAATGGGGGCCGTTTGATGTAACAGGGACCCGGTATGTAAAAGTGAGCGAGCGTGACAAAAGTGATAAAATGATATTAGATAAATTAGGTATAAAGAAATACGTGATAATAAAGGGATAATAAGTCATGATGATTGATGTATGAAAATAAATAATGAAGATAAATGTAATATAAATGAATAATAATAACCATGATAAATAGATAAATAAGTGATAATAAAAACATGATAAATCTATGATAAATAAATGATAGGAAAATCACACTAAATGATTTACAAACTAAAACAGAAAATAATGGATTAAACATGATAACTATGCATGACATACGAAAAAAAATAACGATTTGAAAAAGGAAATAGGTCAAGTAATCAACGGATAATTAATAAAATATATATAAATATATATATACATATGTATGATTTTATTCAAATTCTTATTACATCTATAGATAAGTAATTCATAAAAAGACAGACATACAGAGACACACACAGACAGAAAGACAGACAGGGACATACATACATATAGTCAAATAACATAAAAGAAA
>NW_020868417.1:65000-67500 GCF_003789085.1 Penaeus vannamei
GTGCTGTACGTGCTGCTGTGTGCTGAGTACAAGTTGCGTGGCGTGTGTGTGTGTGGAGTAACGTGTGCGTGCGTGTGTGGTGTGTGAGTAACGTGTGCGTGCGTGTGTGTGTGTGTGTGTGTGTGTGTGTAGTGAGTAATCGTTGTGGTGCGTGTGTGTGTGTGTGTGTGTGTGTGTGTGTGTGTGTGTGTGTGTGTGGTGTGTTTTGTGTGTGTGTGTGTGTGTGTGGTGTGTGTGTGTGTGAGTTAACGTGTGCGTGCGTGCCGTGTGTGTTGTGTGTTTGTGTGTGTGTGTGTGTGTGTGTGGTGTGTGTGAGTAGCAGCGTGTGCGTGGTGTGTGTGAGTACGTGCGTGTGTGTGTGGTGTGTGGTGGTGTGTGTGTGGTGAGTAACATGTGCGTGTGGTGTCGTGTGTGTTGTTGTGTGGGTGTGTGTGAGTTAAGTGTGCGTGGTGTGGTGTGTGTGGTGGTACATGTGTGCGTGCTGTCTGTGTGTGGTGTGTGAGTACACGTGTGCGGTGCATGTTGGTGTGTGTGTGTGAGTACACGTGTGGCGTGCTGTCTGTGTGTGTGTGTTGGAAGTAACGTGTGCGTGCTGTATGTGTGTGTGTTGTGAGTTTAACGGTGTGCGTGCACTGTTGTGTTTGTGTTGTGTGATACACGTGTGCGTGCAGTGTGTGGTGTGTGTGAGTACAACGTGGTGCTATGCATGTGTGTGTGTGTGTGTTGGTGTGAGTAATGTGTGCGTTGCATGCATGTGTGGCGTGCATGTGTGTGTGTGGTGGTGTGTGTGAGTACATGTGTGCGTGCATTTGAATGTGTGTGTGTGTGTGGTGTGTGTGTGGTGTGTGGTGTGTGTGGTGAGTACATGGTGTGCGTGAATGCATGTGTGCATGCATGTGTGTGTGTGTGTGTGTGTGGTGTGAGTACATGTGTGCGTGATGCTTGTGTGCATGCATGTGTGTGTGTGTGTGTGTGTGAAGTAATGTGTGCGTGCATTGCAATGTGTGTGGTGTGTGTGTGTGGTGTGTGTGTGTGTGTGGGTGTGTGTGTGTGTGTGGTGAGTACAGTGTGTGGTGCGTGTCGTGTGTGTGTGTGTGAGTACAATGTGTGCGTGCGTGTGTGGTGTGTGGTGTGGTGAGGTACATGTGTGCGTGCGTGTGTGTTGTGTGTGTGTGGTGTGTGTGTGTGTGTGTGTGTGTGTGTGTGGTGAGTACCGGTGTGTGTGTGAGTAAACGTGTGTGTTGAGTAACGTTGTTGTTGTGAGTACACGTGTGTGTGGTGGAGTACCGTGGTGGTGTGTGAGTAACGTGTGTGTGGTGAGTCACGTGTGTGTGTGGTACACGTGGATTGTGTGTGAGTAAGTGTGGTGTGTGATACACGTGGTGTGTGAGTACAGTGTGAGTGTGAGTACACGTGTGCGTGTGAGTACACGTGTGCGTGTGGAAAGTACACGTGGTGGGTGTGAGTACAGCGGTGCGTGTTGAGTACACGTGTGCGTGTGAGTGCACGTGTGCGTGTTTTGAGTAACGTGTGTGGTGTTGAGTAAACGTGTGTGGTGTGAGTCACGTGTGGTGTCGTGAGTAGACGTGTGTGTGTGTGTGTGTGTGTGTGGTGAGTACACATGTGTGGTGTGGTGTGGTGAGTATACATGTGTGTGTGTGTGTGTGTGTGTGTGTGTGGTGTTGTGTGTGTGTGTGTGTGTGTGGTGTGTGTGTGTGTGTGTGTGTGTGTGTGGAACGTGTGTGTGCGTGTGTGTGTGTCGTGTGTGTGTGAGTACACGTGTTGCGTGCGTACGTGCGTGTGTGTGTGTGTGTGTGTGTGGTGTGGAGTAAGTGTTGGCGTGCGTGGTGTGTGGTGAGTAGCACGTGTGCGTGCGTGGTGTGTGTGTGTGTGTGTGGTGAAGTACAACGTGTGCGTGCGTGCGTGTGTGTGGTGTGTTGTGTGTGAGTACAGAGTGTGCGTGCGTGCGTGTGTGTGTGTGTGTGTGAGTACAAGTGTTTGCGTGCGTTGCGTGCGTGTGTGTGTGTGTGTGTGTGTTTGAGTACAAGTGTGCGTGCGTGCGTGTGTGTGTGTGTGTGTGTGGTTTTGAGTACAAGTGTGGCGTGCGTGCGTCGTGTGTGTTTGTGTGTGTGTGTGTGTGTGTGTGGTACAAGTGGTGGCGTGGTGTGTGTGTGTGTGATGTGTGAGTTACAAGTGTGGTGAGTGTTGTGTGTGTGTGTGAGTACAAGTGTTGCGTGGCGTGGTGTGGTGCTGTGTGTGAGTACAAGTTTGTTGCGCTGCGTGTGTGTGTGTGTGTGTGAGTACAAGTTGGCCGTGCGTGTGTGTGTGTGTGTGTGAGTCAAGTGTGCGTGGTGTGTGTGTGTTGTGTGTGAGTAAAGTATGGCGTGCGTGTGTGTGTTGTGTGTGTGTGTGTGTGTGTGTGTTGTGTTTGTGTGGTGTGCGGGATGTGTGTGGTGTTGGTGTGTGTGTGTGGGTGTGTGTTGTGGTGTGTGGAGTACAC
>NW_020868417.1:82500-87500 GCF_003789085.1 Penaeus vannamei
AGTAAGTTGTACTTTCTGTCATCTTCTTTCATAGCTCATATCTCTTTGAATAGGTGCCCATCTTGTGGCTAGTCTTTGAACTCTTTCCACTTTGTCTATATACTTTTTTAAGCATGGACTCCAGACCACTTCACCATACTCTCGACTTGGTCTTAAGATAGCTAAAAATGATCTTTAACATATCTTTGTCCAAATACAGAATGCCTTCTTCAGGTAGGCAATCATGCCTAGCTTATTTTGGACCTTATAAGATCATTTGGGTTTCTGTTCCTATTTATGATTGTTGGGGATGTTCTCATCTATTTCCCGAACAGTATAACATCACTTCATATCTCATCTGAAATTATAAGATATGCGCTTCGTTATCTCCCATCCTCGTTCGCCAAAGTAGGGATCATAAAGTCTTGGATAAACCCATTTATTGTAGGGTTTGTAGGGAGAGTCTCTCCAATGTCTGCTCTTTGTTGCTAAGCCAAGAGGGGTTACATACATCGCCGCTAGGACATACATTTGACCAGTCATAGAAAACAGAGTGCACGTCGTTACATGCGTATCACAAACATAATAAATGTTAGTCAATTTATACATAGGGACTTTATAGTGTTAATAACATATATCATTTAGTGTTAATACATAATAATGATTATTCCAAGATCTTTTTCCCTGCTGTATGCAATACTACATCTACTACTTTTTATTGGTATGATGGACAATGGCATTCCATTTTCCAAGTACAACTCCACATGAATAAGTTATGAATATCACTTTGGAGGCATTGGCATGAGGCGTCATCTATTATCCTTTTTTGTATTTTCACGTCATCTGTACTAGATATCTATTCAGATAACTACCTGGACTTATGTTTGACCCTAAATTATTTATGAAAAAGGAAATATAATTGGCACTACGACCGAATCTTGAGGCATTCTGCTAGTTACTCATTACCATTGAAAGTGCTTCCCTCTAATCATATTGCTCATCTGTTTTTCCTGAAGGAAGTCTTTCATCCATTTAAGGAGTTTGCTTTTCACTTCACCAAGGTGTTTTAATTTCCTTAATATTCTTCTATAAGACACCTTATCAAAAGCCTTTTGAAAGTCTAAGTACACACAATCCACCCAGTCCTCTCTTTCATATAATATTTCAGAAACTCTGTCATAAAAACAGATGAAATTGGTTACACATGACCTTTTCATAAAACTAAATTGGTTACTTGATATCATTCTGTGTTTTTCAAATACTTTAACTCATTGTTTTCTAACTATCCACTCTACGTGCCACCAGATCTTAAGGCGGCTGCTCTATCCATTACTCCACCACTCACAAAAAGGATTGTGCAACCAGGTGCGATCTGGCACCATGGATTTTACCTAACTACTCATACCTGAGTAAGTATAGCGAGATTTTACACACAATCCCCGTGAGCATTCGGGACTTATGGAAAGCAGATCAAACCCCAAATCAGATAACATGAGGTATATTAATGAAAGATGGAAACAATGCACTACCGAATTTTTATCATGAATATATAACCTCTCTGTTCGGGGATCGATCCCGCGCCGCCAGATTGTAAGGCGGCCGCTCTATCCATTACTCCACCACACCAAAATCCATGGTGCCAGATCACGCCTGATTGCACAATCCTTTTAGTGAGTGGTGGAGCAATGGATAGAATGGCCGCCTTACGATCTGGCGGCGCGGGATCTATCCCCAAACAGAGAGGTTATATATTCATGATAAAAATGCGGTAGTGCATTGTTTCCATCTTTATTTAAGGATGTAATGTTGGTGAGTTTCCAATTTTTGGTAGTTTTCCTTACCTCACTGAATTTTGGGGTATTAACAAAAAAAGAGTACATAGTTATTTGGCTCATTCCCTAAGAATCTCATGTAGTCCCTCTGCTTTAGTAGTTTTTTTTTTTTTTCTTCTTTTTTGAGAGTGATACTTTTTATATTCTTCTTTATATTTGTATGGTTATTTGTCATTTCAAAGTATGAGTCCTGAACAAACACTGCCTGAAATTTCTCATCAAGGATTTCACGCTTTCCCTCCTTAGTATAAAATATGTTATTGTCTTTGATGATGCTAATTTGATCTCTACTTTTAGTCTTACTATTAATGTAGTTAAAGAAGAGCTTTGGTTGATTTGTACATTTACTGGTTATACCCTTTTTAAAGTTTAATTTTGCCTCCCTCATGGCTGGGTATACTCATTTCTTCCTACTTTATAACTTTCATACACTGACTGAGATCTATGTTGTCTGAACTGCTTGTTTTCTGTAATTTTTTTGCATTTATCCCTGAACCACCTTTGATAATTTCTTACTTCAATTCTCAGTTTTGATATACATCCTTAATATCATCTTTATGCTTTGTAAATATTAGGTCAAGCATAAACAGTCTATCTCGCCCTCTTATCCTGATATGATCTATAACATTTTGGAAAAAGCAATACTCATTTATGACTTCTAGTAATTTAGGATTCCACGAATGTGGCTGTGCTCTAGAATCAAAACTTTCCCAGTAATTTTATTATTAAAATCCCGTGATAAGAATTTCTTTTGCATTGGTTTCCGAAAGTTGCAGAACTTCTTCCAGGTTCTATAAAATTTCTTGAATTTGTTTTGGTAATTTTCTTGTGACTACACCGTTGTATGTGGTGGCATGTATACGGTGGTTATTATTATAATTATCCCATTTGTTTCTACCTCAATTGCCTTCAGTTCCACTATGGGGTTTTGCTTAATCTCTAACTCCTTTGTAATATTTCCTTTCCTTATTAATATTGATACCCCCCTCTGAGTCCTAATGTTACATCATCTACGGAGGGATCCAATTTGGATTTAATGATGCATATTAAATCTGGTTTATCAATTTAAATTATTATATCCAGTTCTAGTCTCTACATTATAACTGCTGCTTCTGCTAACTTCCTTTTACTGGTTTGATATTAGTTGTTACCCATTAAACAAACACAAAAACAATACTGTACTCATGCTGTACTCATGGCAGCTGTCTCTATGTGCAAAACACTTACCATGCAGGATTCACAATTACTTCTCCCGTATCTTACCTTTGCTCACAAAGTCCCCCCCCTCTCTCTCTCTCTCTCTCTCTCTCTCTCTCTCTCTCTCTCTCTCTCTCTCTCTCTCTCTCTCTCTCTCCTCTCTCTCTCTCTCTCTCCTCTCTCTCCCTCCCTCCTCCCTCCCTCCTCTCGCTCTCCTCCCTCCCTCTCTCCCTCCCTCCCTCTCTCTCCTCCTCTCCCTCTCCCTCCCTCCCTCCTCTCCCTCCCTCTCTCCTCCCTCCTCTCTCCTCCCTCCCTCTCTCCCTCCTCCTCTTCCCTCCTCTCCCTCCTCTCTCCCTCCTCCTTCTCCTCTCCTCCCTCCTCCCTCCTCTCCCTCCCTCCTCTCTCCCTCCCTCCCCCTCCTCCCCCTCTCCCTCTCTCCCTCCTCCCTCTCCTCCCTCCTCTCCCTCTCTCTCCCTCCCTCTCTCCTCCCTCTCCTCTCCCTCCCTCTCTCCCTCCCTCCCTCTCGTCTCTCCCTCCCTCTCTCCCTCCCTCCCTCTCTCCCTCCCTCCTCTCTCCCTCCCTCCCTCTCTCCTCCTCCCTCCCTCTCTCCCTCCCCCCTCTCTCTCCCTCCCTCCCTCCTCCCTCCCTCCCTCTCTCCCTCCCTCCCTCTCCTCCCTCCCTCCCTCTCTCTCCCCCTCCCTCCTCCTCCCCCTCCCTCTCTCTCCCTCTCTCCCTCCCTCCCTCTCTCCCTCCCTCCCTCCTCCCTCCTCCTCTCTCCCTCCTCTCTCCCTCTCATCCCTCCCTCCCTCCCTCCCTCCTCTCCCTCCTCTCCCTCCCTCCCTCTCTCCCTCCCTCCCTCTCCTCCCTCCCTCTCCTCTCTCCCTCCCTCTCTCTCTCTCCCCTCTCTCCCTCTCCCTCCCTCCCTCTCTCCTCCTCCCTCTCCCTCTCTCCTCTCTCCCTCCTCCCTCCCTCTCTCCCTCCCTCTCCTCCCTCCCTCTCCTCTCCCTCTCTCCCTCCCTCTCTCCCTCCCTCTCTCCTCTCCCCTCCCTCTCCCTCTCTCCCTCTCCCTCCCCTCCCTCTCCCTCTCCCTCTCCCTCTCCCCTCCTCTCTCACCCACACCCACACCCACACCCACACCCACACCCACACCCACACCCACACCCACACCCACACCCAACACCACACCCTCACCCTCACCCTCACCCTCACCCTCACCCTCACCCTCACCCTCACCCTCACCCTCACCCTCACCCTCACCCTCACAATCAAACACACACACACAATGTCTGACATACAGATAATCTTGAGGACAGGTACTGTATATGTTTGCTTAGAATTATCAATACACCAAAAGTTCCATTAACTGAGATATGATCTGTTTATCTCAAAGTACAAAAGAAGAGGGCAAAAAGAAAGAAAAATGAAGGCAAAAATCCACATATTACCATGTGTGTTTTCATAACCCTGTTTTATGATATCTTAACCCCCTCCCACCAAGGAGGGCCCTTATGTAAATGCCATGTCCACAGTGATTTAAGTTTATTAACTGGGCTTACAAACAGATGACTTCACAAAAGCTTAGTCACCAAGGAGTCTATTACTACTTCTATTTATCTCACCTGTTTTCTCTTTTCCTTTAATTTGGAAAGACTAATTTTTTTCTTTATTGCTACAATATTTTAATGACACTAAAAATTATAATGTCAAAAACAATAATGCCAGTATTAATATCAATAGCATTAGGGAAAAAGATCCCAAATATTCAGGGTATGGGGAAATCAGGTGAGACCACATTCCTTGGTGAATGAGCATTTCTGTAAAAAAAAAAATCACAAAACAAAGCTAGAGGACAGTCCATTTACCTGGTGGCAGTGGATAAAGTTACAATCAATTTGTTATACTAAAGTTGGCTCGAGATATCCTAAATTTCCCAATAAGTAAAGATCCTTGTTTATGGGTTCTTCCCTTCCTCTGACTAAATTATTTCAGTTG
>NW_020868417.1:91215-106215 GCF_003789085.1 Penaeus vannamei
ATATATATATATATATATGGAGAAGGGGAGGATGGAGTTTGTTAGGAAACAGGAGGAAGAGGGTTAGGGGGAACTTACGGACTAGGAGGATGGATATTGGCAATTACCTTGAAGGTAGAAGGACTAGGAATAGAGGGATTAGAGGGTGAATGAGGGAGGAGAACATTTTCTTGGGGCATGTCTAGGAATTTTTGGATGTCTTCAAGAGTTTCTGAAGGGGATTTGAGAAGGGAGGTCTGAGAAGAAACTAAGGATCTCTTGTTAGGAGGAGAAGGGGGATAGATGTTCGTGGAGCAGAGGAATAGGAGGGTGTAGGAGAGGGTGGGGAAGGCAAAGATGGATTAGAACGTTTAGGTTGTCTGGTGAGACACGTAAAGTGAGGGGGAGAAAGGGTAGATATTAGAGAAGTGGTAGATTTAGACTGGAAAAGTGATTTGACTGGGGATAGAAGGACTAGAGGTAGGATGGTTCAGTGTAGAGTGAAGAGATACTGGGGGAAATGCAGAAACATCTTGTGGAGATAGGAGGATGCAGGGCAAAGAAATGTTTTGGAATAGGTAGAGAGAGAGAAACCTTATCATCGTTCTTCCTGTCCTAGTCCTAGTTTAAATCTGAGAACTGCTTCTTCACATTCAAGCTTATAAGCAGGGCAGCCCCTATAAAATATGTTATGGGAGTCACCACAGTTGGTACATGTATGTGACTGACCACGGCAATCTGAATCGTCATGAGCAGGTTGGGCACATAGAGGGCAGTGGGCTATGGAGAGACAGTGTTTGGCTGGGTGGCCAAAACGCCAGCATTTCTGACATTGATGAGGACATGGTAGGACAATCCACCAATCTAAACTTCATGGAGGAGGCCATATCTACAGAAGCTAATCTTAAGAATATTGATATGGGACCTACACTGGCCTCATATATGGGACAATCAGTTGGAGGATAGAAACAGTTCCTGTACAATTATTAAGAGAGAGGTGACGACCACCCCACTTACCTGGTTGTAACCCTTGACAGAACGCTCTCATTCAGATCACATGTAGAGAGGCTTCGGAAAAAGGTGTCTTCACGCCTTAATCTTGTGAAAAAACTGGCTGGAACAAGATGGGGCACAGACCCTAAGACCTTAAGGACAGCTGCCCTGGCTCTGCGCTTTTCTGCAGCAGAATACTGTACTCCAGTGTGGTCTCGATCCTCACATGCCAGCAAAACAGACCCAGTACTAAACGAAGCTTGCCGCGTGATAACTGGTACATTGAGACCTACACCAGTGAATGTCGTTCATAGACTCTCAGGTATTCCACCTCCAGCCCTAAGAAGAGAAACAACCACCAAAGTGGAAAAATACAAGCAAGAGCAGGACTATCGACACCCACTTTACTCCCACATACCACCCCCAACCAGACTAAGATCTAGGAAAAGTTTTACCATAGTTGAAAGGCTGCCTGACAGTATAACTTCAAGGCATTACAGAATTCATAAAAGGAGAGAAAAGGAAAACCTGGGACCAGAACACCCTACCATACCAATACCGAAAGAAAAACTACTAAAAGGTACAAACCTTGGTAGGAAAGAATGGTGCACCCTTAACCGTGCCAGATCTGGTGTTGGTAAAATCCGGGATAATTTAACAAAATGGGGCCTTGCCACATCCACTACGTGTGATTGCGGGTTCTCTATCCAAGACATGGACCATATCCTTTTTAACTGCCCAAGAAGCCCTGTCAGTATTAGTCCACCTGACCTACAAACGGTCACTGATATAGATAGAATTCTGGTGTGATACGATATGATGATGATTAAGAGAGAGGTGAGGTTTGGCAGGAATAGGCTTGCCAGTAGGGTCAGTTAGGGGAGATAGTGCACAAGCTTGGGATGCTGATGTAAATGTAGCTAGGTGTAAACAATTGGAGTGACTGCAAAAATTAACTTTACCTACTTGTTTTTGGAGGCACTGTTAAAAAAGAAGGGTATCCTCAAAATATGAGGCTGTGGGGGGAATCACAAAAAATCAATCCCACTTGGCTGGGCCAAAGAGAGGTAGAGGCAGTAGAAGGATGAGGGTAGGAGGAAGATGGGGTGGTGTTGTGTTGAGTAGTTCTGTGGGGGGGGAAGACAATAAGGATGAAGAGTAGTAATAAGGGAAGAGGGGGTGAAGAGTAGTAATAAGGGAAGGGGGTGAAGTGTAGTAATAAGGGAAGAGGGGGTAGCCACTGAACAAGACTGTGCAGTAGGAGATGGAGAAGAGAATGTAGAGAGAGAGGAATGGGTGTATTCTGGAGGTTGAGTAATAACTTGATTGGGTGGTTTGGAATGGATACGGTTGTAAGTAGACCTCGAGCAGGGGGTATTAGTGACAGTGGTTGAAGCCATAGTCAAAGGAGGGGCAGGGGTCGAAAAACCATCAAAATCAAATTCAGATAGGCTAGTTAATGAAGGGGCCTTAATGCTGCTGTTAAAGGTTAAGAATCTTCATCATTGGCTATGGTGAGCCTAAATAAAATGGGGAAAAGAAACAGTCTACCCCTCAGGGCTCCCATAAGGGGTAAAGGCTAAGTAATTAACCAAGCAAATACTGTACCAATGGCTCCCGGAGGTCGTTCATGACAGACACAAAGCCTGCCTTTCATTCTTTCAAGCACAGCTCTCACAAATTAGAAATGGGACAGACGAAGGGAACGAAGAAGATACGGAAGAGGAAAGGGGGAGAAGAAAAGACCAAGCAAAATTAGTTGAGGCGAGGGCTGAGGCCTAAGGTAGGGGCAATCCCTACATTGGGGTTTAGTCTCGATCTCCTAAGCCCCCCATAAGAATGAGCAAGATATTGGGAGGAGGTTTTGTTATAAAATGTTCATAATTTTTGTTCCTCTTACTAAGGATTACTTACATTTTGGTTGCTTGCTTGGCAATTTCCTTTTATATTTTTCTGTGAAGGATGCTATAACATTAATAGGCCATCCCTCAGCCTTTACACATACAGGTATATAGTATATAAACCATCAACAAAAAAGGATAAATGGTAAATGTTTAAGACAGGGCATGTCCACTAAATGGCATGCAAGGGATGGACTCCTAACAACTTATATCATACAAAGAACCGATCCACAATCTGTCTTGCCAAACTGTGTGGTGAAAGGTTTTTTAGCCCTTCCCAGAGTGTGACATTGGTGGCTGTCGAAATCACTCAACACTCGACCATATCATGATAAACTCCTGGCTGAATGCCCTCTGAGACAGATCCAGCTATTGGGATGTGAAATTGGATAGAACATTCAATACAATTATGACTGAAAAGAAGAAATAACTCGTTTTGAAAAACACTATGGGTACCTTGTAAACAAATTCCAAAATTTTGTGAGAGTACCTTTTCTAGATTTCTGAGAACTTTTACATGAACCAGGGTTGTTGCTCTGGCATTTCTTACATTTGCAAACAATATGACACAAGAGTAAGGCTCTTTGTTTTGTTTTGTTTTCTTTTTTTTTTTTTTTTTTTTTTCAATGCTTTGACCGAGTTTTGGTGTTTAAAAGTGAATAAAGTGTAAGATTCATATGCTGATTGTTTCTTCTTGATATGTTTCAGGTTATGATGAGAGATGACTATAATCAAAGACTATATACGACATAAATGCAAATGATCCCTCACCTTCGAGTCCGAACTCTGCCTGCGCTGTTTTATGAATGGCTGTTACGTCATCGATGTAAACAAACGGAGGGGGAGGATCGCGTCAGCTGGTGAGGGAGAGTATGTGCCTTTAACACATCAAAATTCTTCAAAAGGTGAAAGAAGGGGAGAGGAAGAATGTGCCTTTGACGAGCAACTTCTCCGCAAGTGACAGATATACTGGTTTCTTTTATTCGAATATTTTTCAACACTGAACTTCCTGCGATTTCTTCTAATATACAAAAGTAATGCAAGGTTTTGTTGGATGTGTATGTAAGCGTATAATAATTACTAACTCTTGACTTATTTACAGTTAGATATATTAAGAAATATTGCAAGAGGATGGAAGTGCACATCCCGAAATGTTAAAAAGCATAAGTGATACCGATATGGATACATGGATTTTTTCCTTGATGCTCCATTTGAAAATAGAGACTAAGGCATTGTGTGTAAGGTAGATGATGCAGTATGGTTTTTAATGGCACCTGCTGTGCCTTTAGGGACAAAGTGTTTTTTCATGATAATGATAATTGTATTCTATCCAAATCCAGATGAAACTTTTCGCAATCTATAATGACCACCAATAGGCCTGGTTTCTTATTATTTGATGGTAAATCACTTGGGAATTCTTTAAGAATGTATTCATTTGTGCAAAGCCAATGGCAGACGTAAATATTTCCTGAATTTGTAACTGTGATTCATCTATGACGATGAAAGCCCTAGTTAGCCTAGAAGCAAGATCAGACAATTATACACATACAGTTTACCTCTAAAATGATGAATGATTTTTGCATTATCTTCCTTATTTCATAGCAGATCACCTCAATGGTGCATAAGTTTTCTTTTGTCAGTGTATGCAGGGGAGAAGTTTGTTGTTTTTTGCTGGAGCACCAAAGGCTTTGACAAGGGCTTGAGACACTGCAAGTGTATTTTTGGATAAGTGATTGTGGGCTTATCTGTACCTATCTTTCTTTTTATAGCTATTAGTGCCATATCATGTTTAAGATTTTTGTTGTATTTTTTTGTATTGTGGCATTTAAAATTTTAAAAATTATTTAAAGCCACAGTGACCTAAGAGAAGGTGTTGACAAATTTTAGAATTGGGACATCCTGGTTGAATTTTTTAAAGATATTATATTTGATGCACCATGTCCATTATTTCTCTTCTGTAACAAATATAAACTTATCAGAAACAATTGCCAGGAAACAAAGAGCACAATAGGCATCAAAATATGGTTTGTATTAGTGGTACATACCCAGGATTATTATATAACTGATAAAACAGACCAAATGCTGAAAGATGTTGATATGCATTGAGCAATGGTTCCCTAACTCTTCTCAGTGATGGCACCCTAAATTCACATAGTCCTTTCTCAGTCTTAGTTCGATAAAAGCATAGGGTTCTGTACATTAGTGCAAAGCACACTTTCTGTAGCACTTTCTTCTGTATCCCCCCCCTCCATCACACAAATTTATCTTTACAAGAAAGTGTATCTTTGCCTTTTCCACAAAGTACTAGAGCTTAAAACAAAATAAGTACAGATTACATGTTTAAATAACATACATAAAACTTACCAGAAGAATGAGGGAAACTTAAAATATGAATACAAAATATACTTTACTGTTATGACTTGCAGCACCCCAGGGTACATGACACCCAGTTTGAGAACCATTGGCTTAGTTAGCAGCCACCCTGAAAGAGTGAACAGTTAATAATGACAGCCTAAAACTTATCTGCTTCCAGCAATATAAGATATTCATTATTTTTAAGCAGTATAGCAGGTGAAGTGTTGAGATAATTGGCATTGTTCCTTGCCAAATAGCTGTTCTCATGAGCATTATCCCTCCCCTGGGCACTCAGTCCATTATTGTAGTTTTTTTTTTTTCAATTTGTAGCAATATGGCAATATATTTGGCTATAGGATAAATGCCTGTTGTGCTCTTTATAACTTTCTTTTTTGTTTTTAATTGATGTAGATTTGCCAAAAAGGTAAGCAATAATGAATAAGCTTTATTTTCAGTTATTCGTGCCTCCAACCAGAATATGATACATATTTGATTTTTCAACTTACATTCCTAAAATGCTATATTAATTTCATGTGATCAAATGAAGATTGGCAGAGGGTCTTGGCTAATGAGCAAATTTTGAATATGTTAATTATATAAGATTATTTTAGTGTTCAAGTTCATTATTCCATCCCATTTTAGTTGTATTTGAAATAGAAAATGATGACCATTTACATGCATTATCTAATTCCCAGCATCCTGTGATGCTGGAATTGCTTTCTTTTTCTTTTTTGCTTTCTTTTTCTGAATTGCCCTTATCATAGATTGGTGGTTGTTACACTTTTTTCACCTTACCCTTTCTAGAAGCTGGGCTTTGCCTTCATGCACCCCCTTCCTACATCTATATCCAAATGAATTTTAAAAAATCCTTCACAAGCTAAAAGCAAACACTGAATATTAATTTTGCCTTATTGAACAAAAATTGTGAATAAGCACATACTTCTATACATTGCAGCAATAATGAGAGAATTCTAAATGGCCAGCAGTAAATGTACAGGTTACAGAACTTATTTTAGGCATTTCTATTGAATTGCACAACATTAAGAAAATGACAAGAGGTTGTTGAACTAAGCCATAGGGATGTTTCTGAAAGACCGATATCTGGATGCTCCGCACATTTTCTTTTTTATGATCTTTTCACTATTATGATTCCAATCCTTGTATACTTTACAATATGTCCTTATGCTGACTCTTGGTACAAGTCATATGATGGTTAGACAGTTTACACCTCAGTTAATGTTATTTTCTGGTATTCAGGTGCAAGACATGGATCCCTGGGGCTCAACAAGGGACACCACACCAGCGGCTGGCATTGGTTTCGAAGATTCCTTTTCACCTCAAGACAAAGACCAACAGGGAGAAGGTTTGTTGAATCTTTAGTTTGTCTCTCTGTAAACTATGGTCATTTACATAATTTTGAGTCAGACAAGGCTAGGGGATAAATCAAACACATGCCACGAAGCACATAATTTAAAATAAGATAAATGCATATTGAAATAGTTCTGTAATGAGAGGGCTTATATTGTTGTCGGTTACTGGTAAAGAGGTGAGAGGTGGCGTGGCCACTCTTGCTGGCAGTAAGAAGGGTCGAGAAATGGCAAGAGAGGTTACATCTCACCTGTCTTTGACAATAGGGCATCTCCAAGTTCCCTGATACCCAAGATTCCCAGTACTGATGTTCCTGACTGCCTAGGGTACCTATGTTCAACAGTGCTGATGTTCTCCACCACCCTCCTTCAATCCCTCTCTCCCTCCTCCCTCTCTCTCTCTCCTCTCCTCCCCTTCCTTCCTTACGTCTTCCTCTCTCTCTCCCTCTCCTTTCCCTTCTCCCCTCCCTCCCCTTCCTTCCTTCTTCCTCTTTCTCTCCTCTCCCTCTCTCCTCTTCTTTTTCTCTCTTCTCTCCTTTTTTTTTCTCTCTCTTCTCCTCTCTCTCTCTCTTCTCTCTTCTCTCTCTCTCTCTCTCTCTCTCTCTTCTCTCTCTCTCTCTCTCTCTCTCTCTCTCTCTCTCTCTTCTCTCTCTCTCTCTCTCTCTCTCTCTCTCTCTCTCTCTCTCTCTCTCTCTCTCTCTCTCTCTCTTTTTCTCTCTCTTTTTCTTTCTTTTTTTTTTAACATCTTTATTTATAGTCATCATACAGATATGTATAGGTTGAAACCAGTTTATTTAGAACTTACAGGTTTCTTTTTGCGGGTTAAAAGTTACCTATCTAAAGGAGCTTATTTGAAAACCCAACCTATTTTTGTAAATAATAACCAGGTTTATAAATTAAACAAATAAAAAGGAATTAAAGTACAAGATTATGTACAGTGTTGCCTTAAGTGTCGCCATGAGTGTACAGGAGGTAAAGAGGTGACGGTTTTCTCGACCACCATCGATGTGCCGCTGTCTTCACTTGCTGCGTGGTCATTTCGGCGACATCGGTGGTGGATGTGAATTCATTCCACAGTCGTGCTGCTCTGGCTGAGAAGGTTCGCTGAACTTCCACCAGAAGCTGATTGGAGTATACCGTCCTCGTACTTCTCTCTCGGCCGTGCGGTGGGAGACTGAGGCTGGATAGATGAGGCACCTGCTGCACCTGAGCCTTGTGGAGCACCGTTAGAGCGAGTCAATGTGACCAGGGTTGCTGGCTTCCTGGATAAGCCTGAGAGCCCGTTCTTCTATTTTATCCAGCCTGTTGAGGTTGGTGGGCACAGTAGAAGACCAGGCCAACGAGGCATATTCTAAATGTGGTCTGATCTGGGACTTGTACAGCATCAGAATTCCTTGAGGACTCAGGAGGTGGGTTATACGTCGGAGAGCTGTCACCTTCAGAGAAGCTGTTTTACAGATCCTACTGACGTGTCTGTTAAATCTGAGCTCATTGTCGATGTCCACACCGAGGATTGAAATAAAGTCCTCAAGTGGAAGGGCGGTGTTCATCACGATCTTGTCCTTCATGACGTCTGATGCAGCCGGAGAGCGGGACACAGCCATTGCCTGGGTCTTGTTGGCGGCAAAACTCACTTGCCATTGTGATCCCCAGTCATGTCCATTGCTACAGTGTCATGATCATTACGTAGATATGAAATAGAAATGGTACAGTCGTAAGCATACGCTGAGATTTCGGGATGTTCCCTAAGCAAATCATCTCTGTAGATGTTCCATAGGACTGGCCCAAGTACAGATCCCTGTGGTACCGACGCCTGTATCGGGTACTTGTGCGATGACTGGCCACCGATGACTACTTGCAGTGTTCTTCCAGTGAGATAATCACCAAAGAGCCGCAAAAGGTTGCTGCTTATGCCCCTTGTTTGTAGTTTAACGAGGAGCCCTCGGTGCCACACTCGGTCAAGTGTGCCAGTTTTTACTTAGTAGTAGAAGGTCAGCAGTCGATCAGGAGGAACGAAAACCAAACTGTCTGTTGGAAATAAGATTGTGGTTTTCCAGGTGTTCCATGAGCTGTTCAGCAATGATCTTTTCGAATACCTTGCTGATGCATGGCAGGAGGGAGATGGGCCGGTAGTTGTCTGGGTTTGTTTTTGACTGTTTCTTATGCAGAGGAATCACTCTTGCTTCCTTCCAGATGGTGGGCCAGCAGCTCTCTTCGATGCATGACTGGAAGATGGATGATAANGAACAGAGAAGCAAAAATAAGAAAAAGCCAGAGAAGAAAGAGAAGAAAAAAGAAAATAGAAAGAGACAGAGAAGCAAAAATAAGAAAAAGACAGAGAAGAAAGAGAAGAATTCAGAGAAGAAAAAAGAAAATAGAAAAGAGACAGAGAAGCAAAAATAAGAAAAAGCCAGAGAAGAAAGAGAAGAAAACTAAATTTCATTATGTCTGTTTAGGTTCCGTGATGTGTATCGAATCTGGCCAAGCGAGGCTCCATGGAGTGATTGCAGACAGATTCAAACACTCTGGCTTGCAACATCCCGCAACAGGAGTTTTTTTTTTTTTCCTTCTTCTTCTTGTTCTTCTTCTTGTTCTTTTTTTTCTTGTTCTTTTTTTCTTCTTCTTCTTCTTTTTCTTCTTCTTCTTGTTTTTCTTTTTTCTTCTTCTTCCTTTTCTTCTTCTTTTTCTTTTTCTTGTTCTTGTTCTTTTCTTCTTCTTCTTGTTTTTCTTTTTTTCTTCTTCTTTTCTTCTTTTTTTCTTCTTCCTCTTTCTTCGTCTTCTTTTCTTATTCTTATTCTTTCTTCTTCCTTTTTGTTCTTCTTCTTTTCTTTTCTTCTACTTCTTCTTTTTAAGAGGAGGGGGAGTCGAAAAAATCCATTTTATATCTCTTCTTTTGTTCTCTTTCTCTTTCTTTCTCTCTCTTTCTCTTTCTTTCTCTCTCTCCCTCTCTCTCTGCCTCTCTCCCCTTCTTTTCTCGCATCAAATAAAACATCCGAATATATATAATTTTTTCTTTATTATTTTGTTTTCTTTCTTTATTGATCTGTCGTGACGAGTGGAGTGTTTCGGGGGGGGGGACGAGAAAGTCCACGGCTTGAGTTGGAAATAAACGATTGTGTTTTCTCTTTCTCTTGTTCTGTCTGTCTGTCTGTCTCTCATTCTGTTCATGTCTGTCTCTCTCTTTGTGTCTGTCTGTCTCTCTGTGTCTGTCTGTTTCTGTCTCTCTCTCTCTCTCTCTCTCTCTCTCTCTCTCTCTCTCTCTCTCTCTCTTTCTCTCTCTCTCTCTCTCTCCCTCACTCTCTTTTATTTATTATTTCATTTATTTTATTTTATTTATTATTATTTTTTTTTTCTTTTCTTTTTCTCTCCCTTTAGAAGGGGGCGGGGTGATTTCGATATCTGAGTTTTGTTTTGTTTTGTTGTCCGTTTTTTTGTCTTTTCGCTATATGGTTATTTAGAAATCATCATTATCACTATCACTACTGCTATACTATATCATAATTATCATCTATCTTTATTATTACTATTATTATCTTTTATAATTATAAGCGTAACTGGTATTATTATTATTATCATTATTAATTGTCATTACTACTATTGCTAGTATTATCATTGTATTATTACTTTTACACATTGCTATGAAATAATAATCGTTATTGTTTATTGATTTCATTATTAATCACTATCATTATCAATCATTATTTACTTACAAATTCTTTTATGAATTTTAACAATCTTAGCAAACGAAATATTCACATTCGTGTTACTATTTAATTTGATTTTATTATCGTTGTCTTTTATATAAATCAAATTATGGACTTTATACCTGGATTTTGCGAGCTCGTTAGTTTTAATGTTCTGTTGGTCTGTATCTTTCTCCTGTTTTTGTTTGTTCTAAAAGCGTTATTGTCTGTTTGTCTGTCTGTCTCAATCTTCTTCTCCCTCCTTCTTCTCTCTCACTTCCTTTTTTCTTCCCTCCTATCTCCCCTCGTCTTCCTCTCCTTCCCTCCCCCTTCCTTCCTCCTCCTTCTCTCTCTCTCTCTTCTCTCTCTCTCTCTTCTCTCTCTCTTCTCTCTCTCTCTCTCTCTCTTCTCTCTCTCTTTCTCCTTCTCCCTCCCTCCCTCTCCTCTCCTCCTCCTCTCCTCTCCCTCTCCTCTCCTCTCTCCCTCTCTCTCCTTTCTCCCTCCCTCTCCCCATCCCAACCCTCCCACCCTCCCCTCTCTCTGTCTCTCCCCCATGACTTTATTAATTCTGACCTAAAAAAAAAAAAAAAAAAAAAAAAAGAGAGAGAGAGAGAAAGAAAAAAATATAGAGCGTTTTTATATTATAGAAGAATATCAATTAGTGAGAAGCCATAACGGAGGCTGAGACCAGTCATTTCGGAACGTAATAGTACGTTCTCCACGGATTTGTTATAGTGCATAGAAACAATTGATTAATTTGGGCATTATAATCGTCGGTATTATAGGCATTAAGCCGTCACAAGCCTCCGAGGGGATTAAAGTGGTATAAAACCAGTTTGTAGCTATAGTCACAGTCATGCAGATTATAAGATGAATAAGAATGCTAATTTTTTTCCTTTTTTTTTTCTTTTTCTCTCTATCTCTTTCTCTCTCTCTGTCTCTCTCTCTCTCTCTCTCTTCTATCTCTATCTATCTATCTATCTATCTATCTATCTATCTCTCATCTATCTCTCTATCTATCTATCTATCATCGCTCTCTCTCTCTTCATCTATCAATCTATCTTCTCTCTGTTCTATCTATCTGTCTGTTCTATCTCTATTTCTCTCTTCTCTGTCTATCTATCTATCTATCGCTCTCTCTCTCTCTCTCTCTCCTCTCTCTCTCTCTCTCTCTCTCTCTCTCTCTCTCTCTCTCTCTCTCTCTCTCTCTCTCCATTTTTTTTTTTTTTTTTTAATTGGCGTAAGGACGTAATGCGTAAATATAAGGCAATAGGGATGAGATTTTTCGCCCTTAATGAATGTGTACCCCTAAACATGCGCCGACGGGGAGAAAAAAATTCAATGCAACGGAATTTAATTGTTTATAATTGTTATCCTCGTCGTCGGATCGCCGTTCATGGGAGTATTGCAATCATTTTCATTTAGTCGGTTTTTATTCAATAGAGCTCTTATTTTACATACGAACACACACAATTATGCACGCACACATACACACACACACACACACACCACACACATACACACACACACACACACACACACACACACACACCACACACACACACACACACACACACACACACACACAACACACATATATATATATATAATATATATAATATATATATTATATATGTGTGTGTGTGTGTGTGTGTATTTGTGTGTGGTGTGTGTGTGTGTGTGTGTGTGTAATGCATGGACATTTTTCACAACTAATTAAGATATTTTAGTACATTTACTGGATGTTAATATGTGTGGGATATTAAAAAAATAGTCATTAGTACACAACCAATTCAAAATTCCTACCCCGCATGACTATGAAACTTCATCAATGTTATAAATCTCCTTTACTCAAGCCATCACTCGAGAATTTGTATTTAGAGGAAATTTCGAGAAAAAAAAACTCAATTTTGACTTACCTAATTTTAATCAGGTAGCGAGTAACGGTCTTGAGGTTTGAATTCATTCCTCTGTTTATTGTGTGTCAAGTATAGAATGGTCATAGAAATATTTTTTACCATTTGGGTTTTATGCTATAAAGAAATTATAATAAACAGGTGGTATATAATGATGCTAATCTTAACAACATAATTATAATATAAACAAACAATATTCTCTTCTAACTTAACTCATATCTTTAATTAGGTTAATTTTCTACCACCCCTTTTCCTACTAAATTAATAATCAATAATCATTAACATAAAAAAATTCCTCTTTCCATGATTCTGTAGTACATAAAGTTTTATTCATATAAAAAATATGGTACACAGGTTACATATAATAAAGGAAATCTTAACAACAAAATTATAATATAAACAAACAATATTCTCTTCTAACTTAACTCATATCTTTAATTAGGTTAATTTTTCTACCCCTGCCTACTAATTATAAGTCAATAATCATTAACATAAAATAAATCCTCTTTCTATGTCTCTGCATGTACATAAGGTAATCGTTCCCCTTGCTTTTAATCTCCTTAATTTTCCTCTCTTACACTTCGCTCTAATAAAGTAATTACATTCTTAACCTATTCTTTGATTCTATCGGAACTGTCATCTATACTTAATCCTGTTGCTATATCCAGTGGCCATTAAGATAACATAAAATTAAAATATATATATATATATATATATATATATATAATATATATATATATATATATATGTGTGTGTGGTGTGTGTGTGTGTGTGTGTGTGTGTGTGTGTTTGTGTGTGTGATGTGTGATGTGTGTGTGTACATATGAATAAATAATTATCATGTAGGTGTGTATACCCTTCCTCCCCCCCTCCTCATCACGCCCATCCCCCACAACACCCAAATTAAGACACAAAAAAAAAAGAAAAAAAAAACGAGGTCTTGGGGGGTGGGTGGGGGTGGGGGATATTACTGGGAGTGGGGGTAGGGGGGCGGTGGTTGGGGGGGGGACAAGACCATATAAGACCTCCCGCAGACGCCCTAGACAGTCAGAAGGATGACAGGTATTGAGGGGAAGACAGCGTTACGTTATCCTTCGGTGCACGTAACGAGGCGGTCACGTGACAGTGCTTGTCGTAGGAGGCCACGCCCACAGTGATCTCCGTGGTGGTTTGTTATTGCGGTTGCTGCTTTGTTTTGTATTGTTATTGTTTTGAATTGTTTTTGTTATTTTTTTGTTATTGTTTTGAATTGTTTTTGTTATTTTTTGTTATTGTTTTGAATTGTTTTTGTTATTGTTTTTGTTATTTTCTTGTTATTGTTATTGTTTTTTCGCTGTTTATGTAGTTTTTTGTTATATGTTACTATTGTTTTTCTTTGTTTATTTGTTTGTTTTTGTGATTGTTGTTATTGTCGGTGATTTTGTTATTATTGTTGATAGTGTTGTGTTTAATCATTATTGTTATTAATTGTTATTGTGTATATGGTTAAAACTGGTGTTGTTATTGTTAATGATCTTGTTATTTTTGTTGTTATTACTGTTAGACTTGTTGTTATATGTTGAAATTGTTGTTTTTCTTATCATGATTAAGTTGCTTTTGTTATCATCATTATTGTTCTTGTTATTCATATTGTTCTTGTTATCATTGTTTAATTGAATTGAAATAAAACGACTACAGATGTAAACACATACACACACACGCACGCGCATACAAATACACACACACACAACACACACACACACACACAACACACATACAACACACACGACACACACACACGTACACACACACACACACACACAACACACATAGAACACACGCATACACACACACACACACACACACACACACACACAACACACACACACACACACACACACACACACAAACACACACACACACAACCGGCCCTCATACACTCATACACTTATACATTATTCAATCGTACTTACTTTATTACAAATTTACCCGACCTGTACTGATCCAGGTTCCAGTACTTCTAATATATTTCTTTGTGCATTTAAAAAAAATTACTTGTTAATTGTGTTAATGATAAGGTTATTGACAGTCTGAATAATTAAAGAATTTGTTCAGCTTCTTAAGAATAAGGGAGCTGATGGAGGAGGAAGAAGGAAGGAGGGAATAAGAAGGAATGAGGAAGAGGAGAGGAGGAAAGATAGGTGGGAAAGGAGAAGGAGAGGAACAGGAGGAAGAAGAGGAGAGGAGAAAAAGTAGTGGAGGGAAGAGGAAGAAGAAAGGAGGGAGAAAGGAGGAAGAGGAGAGGAGGAGAGGAGGAAAAGGAGGAGGAGAAAGGGACGTGAGGAAAGGGAGGAAAAGGAGGAGGAGGAGGGGACGTGGAAGAGGAGAAGAGGAGGGAAAAGGAAGAAGAAGGGAAGGAGAAGAAAGAAGAGGAAAAGAGGAGAGACGAAAATAGGTGGGAAAGGAGGAGGAACAGGAGAGAAGGGAAGGAAAAGAGGAGAGGAGGAAAAGCATGTGGAGGAAGAGGAGAAGGAGGAGTAAGAGGAAGAAGAAGGAAGAGGAAGAAGAGGAGGAGGAAAATGAAGAGGAGGAAGAGGAAGAGGAGGAACAGGAGAAAGAAAGGAAGGAGAAGAAATAGAAGGTAGAGAGGAGGAGGAGAAGAAGAAAATGAAATAAAAGAGGAGGTGGAGGGGGAAGAAGAAAGAGGAGAAGAGGAGGATGGAATGAGGATAAGTTAGAGAAAGACAAGGAAGAGGAGAATAAGAAGCAAAAGACGAAAATGAAAATATAGGAAGAAGCAGCGGAGGTGCTAGAAGGAGAAGTAGCA
>NW_020868417.1:116215-118715 GCF_003789085.1 Penaeus vannamei
TTGTTTTAAGTTCGTGGTTGTGTTTAGTCTTTGTTGTGAGAATTATTTACAGTGTTTTGGCTGCTATCGTTCTCATTCGGGA
Source organism: Penaeus vannamei (assembly GCF_003789085.1). NCBI lineage: Eukaryota > Metazoa > Arthropoda > Malacostraca > Decapoda > Penaeidae > Penaeus > Penaeus vannamei. Next base: position 116,298 of record NW_020868417.1, read on the forward strand.
TATTTCGTTCATTTTGATCCTTTGTTAAAGTCGGTCGGTAAAATTGCGTTGCCTCATAAAATGAATAAATAAGTAAATAAAGACTAGAAAAAAAATGAACTCGCGAGATGCAGGCTGGGGTCGAGTCGCCATGTTGCAAGTTAACCAGTTGAAATCCCTCGGCGACGCGAAGGGCCCAGAAGGGGGGGGAGGGAGGGGGGAGGGTTATAATCCTTTTAATCCTCCTCCAGTAAAGCTCAGAGGATTTCTGACGAGTTGTCTGCTAACTGCCTCCATTTATTTATTTGTGTATTTATTCTTTGTGATTTTCGTTCTCTGACTTTTTGTTGTTGTTGTTGTTGTTGCTGTTGCTTATTTTGGGGCAATAAAAATATTGATATAATCAGTGCGCATTTCTGGTTATGGATGTAGATGTTAATTTTAGTGATATTGCCATGATTTCAAACTGGAATATGATAATGACTAATAACAAAAGAATTTATTGATTGGGGATATAGGCCTATATAGTCTATACATGTGTAAATGGTGTTGATAATGCGATAGAAATCCTGTTGGATTGTCCAGGGGATTCATTTGATTGTTATTTCTATTGTATTATCAAATAAGCAGAGTGGCTTTGTGTTGGTCCCTGAAGAGGAATTTAGACTCCAGTGCCATATTGTTCTTTGTGGGAGAGGGAGAGGGAGAGGGAGAGGGAGATGGAGGAGAAGAGGAAGGGAAAATGAAGAGGAGGAGGGAGAGGGAGGCGGAAAGGGAGAGGGAGAAGAGGAAGGGAAAATGAAAGAGTGGGAGGTAGAGGGAGAAGAGGAAGGGAAAATGAAAGAGACGGAGGGAAAATGAAAGAGACGGAGGGAGAGGGTGAGGGCGAAGAGGAAGGGAAAATGAAAGAGGGGGAGGGAGAGGGAGAAGAGGAAGGGTAAATGAAAGAGGGAGGGAGAAGGAGACGGAGAAGAGGAAGGGAAAAGGAAAAGGGGGAGGGAGGAAGTTCTTTTGAAAGAGCCACATACATGCCCCCGAAAAAGAAAGAAGAAGAAGAAGAAGAGGAGGAGGAGGAAGAAGAAGAAGAAGAAAGAAGAAGAAGAAGAAGAAGAAGAAGAAGAAGAAGAAGAAGAAGAAGAAGAAGAAGAAGAAGAAGAAAGACTACTTTACGACCGCCCTTCAAACGCGGCGAAATGGCTGCTGCAGTCTCGGTGTAGGATGTAAACAGCTGGCCAAGGTCGGCGCGGTGTCCTTGGCGGCCTTAGCGTACCTGCTCGCACTCCTGAGACACGCGCCGGGATCTGTATCGGCCTTTGTTTATCTTATTGAGGTCTTTCCCCTTTTTCGTCTTTTGTTGTTGTTTTTGTTATTGGTGGTATTGCTTTGGTTGTTTTTTATTTTGTGTTGTTGTTATTTTATTTATTTTTTATTATTGTTGTTATTTTATTTTATTTTATTGTTGTTATTTTATTTATTTTGTTATTATTGTTGTTATTATTTTATTTTTTATTATTTATACTTATTTTTTTTGCTATTGAGGGTCATTTTGGTTCAAATGTTGACTTCGATTTTGGTTTTGAAACTCGGGGTTGTAGAGGACTTCGAATGCTGATGGTGGAATGGTTGTTATTATTTCGTTGTTATGATTATCATTTATTAGCTATTGCCATTATCGGTACTAATGCTTATTCGTTTATTGGATTATTGTTGTTGTTGTTGTATAATTGTTTTCGTTATTAGTGTTGTTGTGATTATTATTATGCTTATTATTATTATTGTTGTTGCTGTTGTTATTGAAATTGTGGTGATTTTGATAATGATAATGATTATGATTAAGGTTATGATTATGATTCATGATAATGATGAAGATGATGGTTGATGTTATTATTATTCGCGTGAGATACTTGGTTTAGGATTTTGGGATTCACAGCGTTGGCTCGATTCGCTCAAGTGGGTTTGGCTCTCATTTTTACTTGTTATTTTTGTTAGGAAATATGAAACAATATTTTTTTTTCTGTAATAGAAGGAGGGTAGCGTTCGAATATACAAACAGCCTTCTGTAAAATCGCCATTACCGGTCATTTGCCAGTCATTTACCAGTCAGGAAGACCTTCCATATTGCTAGAGTGTTCGGACACAGATTCGGAAACAGACAGTCTAAAAAATGGACGACTTCGACGCAGCTGGTGCCTCGTCGTAAGTCTTCAGATAACCGAACAGAAGCATCCGGATCAGATGAGGAGTCAGGAAATGTATTCGGAAAAAGGAATGACCGTCACACCTCGCTGTTGCGCTGGTTTGTTGACATCGGCCAAGGCAGGGGCAGGGGAGCCAGCGGTCGCCTTCTTCGGGAGTCGCTGGGGTCGGGTGCTGTTGGCAAGACTGTGAGCTTTCTCTTCTTCCTTTTTTTATCGCTTCTGCTGTGCATCGTCGGTTATC
>NW_020868417.1:126215-129096 GCF_003789085.1 Penaeus vannamei
TACTCCAGCGTGTATCGATCCTCGGTCTGTCCATGAGCGCTCTAACACAGCTCTTCCCGTTTGTACCAGCGTGTTCGAATCCTCGGTCTGTCCATGACGCTCTTAACAAGCTCTTCAAAGTTATTGTCTGCCAGCGTGTTCCGAATCCTCGTCTGTTCCCATGAACGCTCTAACACAGCTCTTTATTTTTGGTCCAGCGTGTTCGAATCCTCGGTCTTTCCATGAACGCTTTAACCCAGTTCTTTATTTTTGGTCCAGCGTGTTCCAATCCTCGGTCTGTCCATGAACGCTCTAACACAGCTTCTTTATTTTTGGTCCAGCGTGTTCGAATCCTCGGTCTTTCCAGTTAGAGGTTGGCCGGTCTGCCTTTTTCCGTCTGGACTCCGTGGGATGGCGGAGAGGAACGATGGAGAGGAGAGACAGAGGTGGGGAAGAGAAATGCCATGAATGGACAGGGCCCCGAGTAAGGAGAAATGGATGAATGGACCCAGGGAGAGAAGGAGAAATGGATGAATGGACCAGGGAGGGAAGGAGAACATGGGTATGAATGGGGACAGGGAGGAAGAGAAATGTTATGAATGAGGGAGGGAGGAGGAAATGGTATGAAGGACCAGGGAGAGAAGGAGAATGGGGATGAATGGACCAGGAGAGAAGGATAAATGGATGAATGGACCCGGGGAGAGGAAGGAAGAATGGTATGAAATTGGACCCCGGGAAAGGCGAAAGGAGAAATGTGAAATGGTAACAAGAGTTGAAGAAAGAAGAGAAGAGAGAGTGAAAGTTCAATGAGAATACTTAAAATTGAACGAAAACAAAAATAGTTCAAAAATACGATAATTGAAGAAAATAAAAAGTTCAAAAATACTCTGAAGATTGCGAGAGAAAAGTAGAAAAGGAGAAAATATAATGTTGCAAAAAAATTAATGAACTAAATCAACTGAACAGAAGAGAGAATAAAATGAGGTACAGAGAATGAAAACTTAAATCGTGGAATAAAATAGGTACAACGAGAAAGAATAGCTTCAAAAGAGAACACTAACAATAAATAGGAAAATAAAAAAATAGTTCAAAAATACTAATTTTATGAAAAATATACATGTAATGAAATGATAGAAAAATAAAACGCAACCAAGATGACAAGTGGAAGAGGAGAAATCCATGGAGATATGGAACGGGAGATGTTCAAGAGAAAAGAGGTAATACGATCAATGGAGTACTCACAGTAATACAAACGCGAGCACATCTAGAGTATGACAATCCAACGTGCTCCTTCTTCTGTTGCGGATCGAAAATGACGGTATACGTGGAATCAGCATGCTGAGACCCAACGAAAGAGAGAAGACGCCTAGTGCATGCACATGAGGCATGACGACAAATAGAGAAAAACTGGACAATGGCGCTCTTAATTAAATGCATAAAATCCAAGAAAGTGAACGAGAACATTACGTTGGCGATAAGAAATCCATCGCGTCAACAAATGTATGCTTACGAACGAGAAAACGAGGGAACAAGAAAGAAATGAGAAGTTATTGCCCTAGATTAAGTGTCTACAGAGGGATGTGAATTAGGTACGCTATAAACCAGTTGATAAGTCATTTGAAAATCATTAGTCTAGTTTGATTGGACCCTAGGATTATGGCGAGAATAAGATGTGTTGCAATATAATGGGAGAGACATAATGGAAAAGGAGATGATAAAATGATTATTCATATTCATCATTCACATGTACAGTCAGCTATGGGTGAGGGAATGGATAATCCAATGGCAGTCCGCTATACATCCTCATTTCAGATCCATATCATCGGAACTCGATCACTCAGTCAAACGTCAGAACTGCGGATCATCATTATATAGATCAATCGCCATACGAGGATACACGAGAGAATGGAGATAAATGAGTATTTCATTGATATGGACAGGGGATGAAATGAGATATGAAAATGGATTGATAATGGACAGTAGGAGGGAAGGAGAAAATTAGGTATCTATATATATATAAATGAATATGACCAGGGATGAAGAAAAGTGAATAGAATGGTATAGATTGAAAATGGGTACAAGGATTTATATAGAGGAAGGAGAAATATGAGTATATATATTATAATATGAAAAATGTGGACCAGGGAGCTAGAAGAGGAGAAATGGTATAGTGATATATATGTATGTATGACTCAGTGGTAATAGCAGTATGGATTAAGTAATGAGATAGAAATGTGATGATATATATAGTAGACAGTAGTATTAGAGAGGAAAGGAGAAATAATGGATGAATATATTATACATATGAGAACCTAGGGAGGCGAAGGTAGAAAATACATTGTATATATGTGGATACCAGAGGGAAGTGAGAGAATAATAGTAATATTAGATGGACTAAGGCTAGAATATATAGGGAAGTGAGTAGAAATGATACTATATATATAATATATAGTATTATATTAGTATGAATGGACAGGGATATATATACTATATGTGCTGGGTGTCGGTGAATGGTGAGTGTTGAGTGGTGGATGATGCATATGGACTAGGGGATCGAGAAGAAAAATGGTATGTATTATGGGGGACCCCCCAAGGGGGAATGATGTGTAATGAGAATGGTTGTGGGTGTAGGTGGTGTGAGTGTATGTATGTCATAACTGTAGACAGGTAGAGGAATTAGGAGAATTAGTATATATCATATAAATTCATGATAACTTCAGGATACAGGGAGGGAAGGATGAAAATGGTATAATGAAATTGGACCATGGCATATATCAGAGGAATAAGGAGATATAGAATGTGAGTATAATCCAATGGCCTAACGAGACTAAGGTAACAGGAAAGGTCTAAGAATATATAATAAAAATGGTATATGTTATGTTAATGTGATGATGGATCAGTG
>NW_020868417.1:136323-163823 GCF_003789085.1 Penaeus vannamei
CTTCGCATATATCTCTCCTTGTCTTCCTCCTCTGCTTGCTGCTGCTGCTCCTTCTCCTCCTCACTTCTTGCTGCTGCCTTCTGCTCCTCTTCTGGCTGCTCCTTTCTTGCCCCCCCCTCCTCCTCTTCCATCTCCTCCCCCCTCACTCCTCCTCCTCTCCTCTCCTCCTCCTCCTCCTCCTCCTCCTCTTCTTACTGCTCCTTCTCCTCCTCCTCCTCCTCCTCTGTTGCTGCCTTGCTCCTCCTCCTTCCTCCTCTCTCTGCTGCCTCCTTCTCTCCTCCCGCCCTCCCCCCCACCCCCCCCCTCGTCTCTTCCTCCTCCTCCCTCCTCCTCTCCACCTCCACTCCTTCCTCCTCCTGCCTCCCTCCTCCTCCTCCTTCCTCTTCCTTTGCTGCTCCTTCTGCCTCCTCCTCTTCTTGCTGCTCCTCCTCCTCCTCCTTCCGCCTCCTCTTTTCTGCTTGCCTCCTTCTATCCTCCTCCTCCCCTCCTGCCTCCTTCCTACCTCCTCCTCCTTCCCTCCTCCTCCTCCTCCTCCTCCACCCCTCCTCCTGCCACCCCCCCTCCTCTTTCCCCTTCCTCCTCCGCCTCCTCTTCTTGCTCTGCTCCTTCTCTCTCCTCCTCTTCTTGCGCTCCTTTCTCCTCCTCTCCCCTCCCGTCTTCCTCCTCCTCCTCCCTTCCCCTCTCTTCCTCCTCCTCTACCCCTCTCGTCTTCCCCGTCCCCCTCCTCCTCCTCCTCTCCCCCCCCTCCTCCTCCTCCTCCTCCTCCTCCTCCTCCTCCTCCTCCTCCCTCCTCTTCTTGCTCCTCCTCCTCCTCCTCTATCACCTCCTCCTTGTATTCGTTGTCATTTCTTCTTCGTAGGTTTTCTTTCTCTCTGCTCACTTCCCCTTCACCAAATCCTTTATTTCATCTTCGCTGTCTATTTTCTTCTTTACCCCCATGTTCCTTTCCCTTCTCTTCGTCTCTCTCTCAGTTGTATGTTCTCGTCTCCGTCGTCTTTTTTCTTTTTTTCCCTTTCACATTTTTTCTTCACCTCCTCTCCTTCGTTGATTTTTTCTTCTTCTTCTTGTCCTTATGCTTCGCTCTCGTCTCTCCTTCTCGTTCTCCTCTCCGTCATGAAACCTTGTTAGTCTCCATTATTATCGTTATTTACTTGCTCCCCCTCTACTTCTCCACCTGCTCCTCCTCTTCTTCCTTCTTTTTCTCTTTCCCCTCCTTCTTCTCTGCCTCCTTTTTCTACCCTTCCTCCTCCATCTCATCTTCCTCTTCCTCCTCCGTCTTCCTCGTCTCTCCTCCTCCTCGTCTTCCTGCCTGCCTCCTCCTCTCCTCCTTCGTCTCCTTCCTCCTCCTTCTCTTCCTCCTCTTCTCCTCCTCCTCCCTCCCCCCTCCTCCTCCCTTCTCCTCCTCCTTCTCTCCCTCCTTCCTCCTCCTTCCTCCTCCCTTCCTCTCCCTTCACCTCCTTCCTTCCTTCCCTTCCTTCCTCCTTCCCATTGCTACTCGATATCCCAGCCCCTCAGCATTTTGCCAAGATCAGCATTAACATAATCCTTGTCTTCCACCTCTTTTTCTTTTTTTCTTTCTTTCTTTATTTATTTATTTCTAACCCCTATCTTCTTCCTTCTTTCGCTGGCTAGGAGCCGGATGGAGATCGAAACGTGAATGAGAAGAAGGGGAAGAAGGAATAAAAGATGTGAGACAAAGCAGAGGAGGAAGTAGAGGGTGATGATGGCGAGGTGGGAATAAAGAAAAGGAGATAGAGAGAGAAGGGTGATATTTGGAATGGGGATTTGATAAGAAAACGAAAGGGAGGGAAATGAAAATGAAAGAGGCTTGCAATAAATGACTGAGAGGGAGGTGGCGAGATGGTGGAGGAGGAGGAGGAGGAGGACAAGGAGTAGAGAGAGAGAGAGAGAGGGGAGGGAGGAGAGGGAGAGGTAAAGGAGAGGAGAGAGAACGAGAGAGAAGGAGGGGGGGGAAGGAGAGAAGGAAAATAAGTGGGGAATAAGAAAGAAAGAGAGAGAAGAACGCCAACGCCGATAGCCTCACAAGATCTGCGATGACCTTGCCGACCAAGTATTTTTTTCCTTTATTCCCCTCTCCTTCTGTCCTTTTCTTCCTCTTTCCCTCCATCCCGCTATTCTCCATTCCCTACGTCCATTTATTCGCCTCTCCTTTCACCCCTTTGCTTCTCTCCCCCTTCGTCCCTTTCTCCCTCTCCCTTTATTCCTTGATTTAGCTCTTCCTTCCTCCCTTCATCCCCCTCTTCTTTCATCCATTTATTTAGCTCTTCCTTCTTTATTTTCCCTATCTTCATCCTTTTATTTTCATTTCACCGTTTATCCTCAATTCTTCCTTCATCCTTATATCCCCTCTTCTTTCATCTCTTTTTCTCTTTCCCTCCATCTCTTTATCCTCTTTATCCCCTCCTCTTCCTTCACTCCTTTCTCTTTCCCTCTTCATTTCCCCCATCTCTTTTCCTTCTTTTCTTCTTCTTTTTCTCTTCTCTTCATCTTCCATTTCCTTTCTCCTTTGACTTCCTCTTCCTCTTTCTCTTTTTTCCGCTTCCCTTCCCTTCCCCATCCCCTTCTCTTCTTTTTCTCTTCTCTTCATCTTCCTTTTCCTTTCTCTTTTCACTTCCTCTTCCTCTTCTCTTTTCTTTTCCCTTCCCCATCCCTTCTCTTCTTTTTATCTTCTCTTCATCTTCCTTGTCCCTCCGTTCCTTCCCTTCTCTTTCCTTTCCTCTTCCCCATCCTCATCTCCTCCATCTCCATCTCCTTCTTCTTATCCCCCCGCACCCCCACCCCAGCCCGCTCAATCACTCCTATGGCGGGTTTAAATGTCCGGTGTGCGTGACTGAGCGCAGTTAGCCTAAGTGAGCGCCCTGTGCATGGTCCTTAGGGTGGAGGGCGTCTCATACTTTTTTTTTATTATATTTGTATTTATTTCATTATTATATATATTATTTTTTTTTTTTTTTTCTTGGTGTATGTATTTGTTTTTTTTTTATTTTGTGTATATATATTTTTTGATATTTGGGATACTTGGTTGTGTGTGTTTTTTTACGTTAAATATCGGCGGTTAGTGATTTTTTTATTGTTATTTTTATTATTTGAAGCCATTTCTTTTAGATGTTATATTAGTAGGAAGTGGGTTGTTTGGGCATTGTGTGCAGGGCGCCATTTTCTCTTTTCCTTCCCGTATGCGACGCGGCAATTTTGAAGGCCTGTTCGGGACGCCTTAATCGCCTTCAAATTTAGTTTCGAATTACTCTCTTAACTTCGTCTATTTTTTTTTTTTCTTTTTTATAGAATTAGAACTGCAGGGTCAGTGGGATTCGAGGGTGACTTGAGGGTTTCGAGGGCCTTGGAAACCCTTGGCCAGAGTGTGTTTTTATTGTTCTTAATTATTCATTACTTTTATTTATTTATTCATTTACTTGTTTATTATTTATTTTTTTTTAAGAAGAGGGGGCAGTGGGTAGTATGTAGGAGTGTTTTTTTCTTTTTTTATTATCAGTTTCTTTGTTATTTTTCATTGTTTTAACTTTCTTCTTGCTTTGATCTTTTCCCAGATTATATGTCACACAACAACCCATTCTCTCCTCTCTCTCTCTCTCTCTCTCTCTCTCTCTCTCTCTCTCTCTCTCTCTCTCTCTCTCTCTCTCTCTCTCTCTCTCTCTCTCTCTCTCTCTCTCTCTCTCTCTGCCTCTGTTTCTTTCTTTCTTTCTCTGTTTATCTCTATCACCTTTCCTCTCTCCCCCTTCCCACTCCTCTATCTCCTCCCTTTCCTTCCCTTCCCTTCCCTTCCTCCCCATCCTCCTCCTCTTCATTTCCCTTCCCTTCCTCCTCTTCCTTTCCTTCCTCTTCTGCCTTCCCTCCCTTTCCTCCCCTTCCCTCCCCTCCCCTCCCCTTCCCCTCCCCTCTTTCTCTTTCACGCAATACGATTTAGACAGTCCCCCCTTTCCCTCCCCCCTCCCCACATCGCAAGGAAATTCGATAGTGCAGAGAAATGCGGTGGTGGAATGCCAGAACCCCCCCCCCCCACCACCCACCACCACCCCCCCAATCCCGTCCCCACCTCTGCCTCTGCCCCTGCCCCCCACCCCTCCCCCCTCTCTTTTCTCTGCCTTGCGTGCCGCCTTCTCATGCCTTGCCTCTCTTTAAGTTTCTCATTTTTCTTATTTTTTTTATTTTTATTTTTTTTTCTTTCTTATCTTCTTCTTTCTTTTCCCCTCCTTAGTCATTCATTCATTCTTCGTTTCCGTTATCCTCTCTCTCTTGCCGTTGGTCTTCGTCGAGCCTTTTTTGTCGTTGTGTTGCGGCGTCGTCTTCGGGTTTTTTTTTTCGTTCTCGTCGTCGGCTGTGCCCCCCCCCCCCCCCCCCGGCTCCCCCTGGCGGTGCGATTGTGCAATTTAGGTCTTGGTCTTCGCTCGATCGGCAAGCGGGAGGAATTGGGTTACCGGCTTTTGCTTTTGCTGTTACCGTTACTCGTGGTTCTGTCTCTTTTTTTCTATTTCTGTCAATTTTCGTATTTCTGTCTCTGTCAATTCTCGTATTTCTATTTTTGTCGAGGCTTGTATTTCTGATTCTGTCAAATTTTGCATTCCTGTTTCTGCAAAGTCTCGTATTTCTATTTCTGTCAATTCTCGTATTTCTATTTCTGTCAATTCTCGTATTTCTATTTCTGTCAATTCTCGCATTCCTATTTTTGCCAATTCTGGTATTTCTATTTTTGTTAATCCTCGCATTTTTATTCCTGTCACTATTTCCATTCCTATCAATGCGATTTACCATGACAGCGCATTTCTGTGACTCAGAGCATCGAATGCCACGCGCAAGATCCTTTAAGCATTATTATCTCGTGGGGATTGTGGCCGTGGTCGTAACAGGGTCGTAAACTTGTCGTATGTTTGTCATTGTTGGTTATACAGACGGATCAGAATATGCGGTAAACAGATTATTGCACACACGCGAATCACTGCTTGTATATGTCATACATGCATAGAGATTCGCGTATTTGAATGTACGTATTGACTCCCACAACACGCGCGGTGTGGTGTTATAGCTGGAGTTGGGTTCACGGTCATTTTTTTTTTTTTTAAGCTATTTATATATTCCGAGCGAGTGTGTGTCGGTGTGCCTGTGAGTGCCTAAGGTCACGGAAAGCTGCAGTCGCGTTGGGTGCGTGGTTGTATGGTTCGTGCTTGGGTGCGTTCGTGAGCGTATGATTCTTTCTGTAGGCCGACCACGCAGCTGTGTGTGTGTGTGTGTGTGTGTGTGTGTGTGTGTGTGTGTGTGTGTGTGTGTGTGTGTGTGCGCGCGCGTAAGTGTGTGCGCCTACATGCGAGCGAGCGTATTTTTGTGTAAGCGTTAAGGTGCTTATTCGTGTACGTGTCTGCCTGTGCGGTAACGTGTTTGTCAAAGGCTAAGGAAGAAACGTTTTCAGTGGCTTGCATAACTCGGATCCCTCGCTCTTCAGGGGGACTCGCTCGCCTTTGTTATCTGTTGACTCGCGTGACTCAATGTTATCTTTTTGCTGCAAGATTACGACAACGCGTCTCGCTCTTCTTTCAGGTAAGCCGAGGGAGAAAGGCGAGAAGGGGGAAGAGGAGAAGAAATCAGACGCCGAAGAAGAAGAGACAGGGACATAAATCGTGTTAAAGACAGGAAGAGAGGAGAGGTAAGTGCGATTGAGTGCGTTACGTCTTCCGAGGTCACGGTTTGTCGTCTGAGGAAGAGACGCGTAAGTTGTGTTGCATAAAAAAGCCAGGTAAGAGCTTTGGTATTATACTTATACATAAGTGTGTGTAATAATATATATATATATATATATATATATATATATATATATATATATATTAGTTATATATGTGTGTGTGTGTGTGTGTGTGTGTGTGTGTGTGTGTGTGTGTGTGTGTGTGTGTGTGTGGGTGTGTGTTGTGTATTATTATATATGTATATATATTATTAATATTATATATATATATATATATATATATATATATATATATAATATATATATTTATTTATATTATATATAAATTTGTACGTGTGCGTGTGTGTAGATATATGTATATATTTTTTATTTATGTAAGGTTTGTGTATTATTTTGGAACTAACAGCAAGAATACGGTGGATTTGGCAACTGCGAGGATGACGGAAAAGGAAAACGGAGGAAGACGGAGAAATGCGCTAGAGGAAAATAAAAATAAATAGCGTGGAAGAAGAGACGGCGAATGAAGCTGAAGAACAGAAAGAAAAAACACGAAAAGTGAGAAGGAAATGAACTGGAAGAAAGAATGGTCTGAACACAAGAGCGAAACATGATTAAAGGAGAGCGATTAGAGCATCGGGATGTTGGATCCATTTGCCTATTCCGATTATACGACTCATTAGATTTCTCAAAACGTTTATTTTCAGATGTCTTTTTTGTCTGTTCTTTGCTTAAATTTATTGCATATTAAGAATTGTATATCGTCGTGAATTCCTGATAACGTTGCTTAGCGTTAAATGTTTGGTATAGTTTACGATGATTTGAAATAAACGAGTTTTCTTTGGAGGCTCACGTCAGCTCTCATAGAAAATGGGAAGCAGGTCTCGAGCATAAACTATGGAGGGAATAATTTGATTTTGAGAATTATCATTATTATTGTTGTTGTATCATCATTATCATCAAACAGTTGGCCTTGTTAATTATCATTTCGTTTTATTGTGTATTTACTGTTCTGGCATCGTTTTTTATTTCCTGTTTCTATTATTGCTTTGGTAATCGCCTTTTTCTCTTCTCTTTTCTTTTCTTTTATCTTGTCTTTTTTCTCTTATTTTCTCTCCGCTCTTCTCTTATCTTTTCCTCTCTATCTCTCTCTCTCCTCTCTCTCCTCTCTTCTCTCCTCTCCTCTCCTCTCCTCTTCTTTTCTCTCCTCTCCTCTTCTTCTCTCTTCTTTCTCTCTTCCCTTCCCTTCCCTTTTTTCTCTCTTTTCCTCTCTTTTCTCTATCTCTATCTCTTTGTTTGTCTTCCCTCTTTTTCTCCCTAAATTGCCACGTTTTTTTAAGCCGAGGATAATTACAGCGTATCAGTGTTCTTTCCCCTCCATTAGCATGATTTTGTGTATTTTGCCTCCCTCTTCATTTCTCTCTTTCCCCCGCTCTTTTACCCCCAGCGTTTACTAAATGCACTTTTTCCCCTGTTCGTAATCCTCTTTTCTCCATTCCTTGTTTTCTTGTCAAACACTTCCTCTTTCTTTTTTCTCGCTCTTTCTCTCTGTTCGTTTTTTTCTCTTCTCTCTTTCTGTTTTTTTCTTCTTACGTGTCCTCTACCCTATCTCCTCCTCTTCCTTCTCCATCTCCTCCCTCTTCCTTTTCCCCTTTCTTCTCTTCCCCTCCCCTTCTCCTCTTCCTCCTTCTCATCTCCCTCATCTTACGCTTCATCTTAAGAATCCTTATTTTACTCCTCCTCTTCCTCTTCTTCCTAAACCTTTTTCTAAACCTTCCGTTCTTCCTGCTTGTCCTCCTGTCCTTTCCCTTCTCTCCTTCCCCTTCTTCATTCTTCTCTCCCTCGTTTTTCTTTTCTCCGTGTCTGTCCATCCCCTTTTTATTTATTTCTGTTCTTTTTATATATTCTCTCGCTCGCCTCCTTCATCTCTCCTTGTGTCATCTTCTCCGTTCGATTGCTTCTGCCTTTTGTTTTATTGGTCCTCGTTTATTTTCTCTTCTTTTCTTTTTTTCGTTCTTTTTTCGGATACTTTTCTTTCTTGGTTGCCGGTTTCACACCCAACATTTAGTCCTATTACGATTATTCCTACATATAGTTCTCCTCCTCCTGCTCCTGTTTCTTCTCCTTCTATCCCTACACCCTCCTCCTCTCCTCCTCTCCTTCTCCTCATCGTCCTCCTCGTTCTCATTCTAACTCTTCTTACTATCATTATCTTCTCCATCATCACTATCACCATTTTTCAAATTTCCCGGTCTTTTCTATTTTCTATCTCCCTGCATTATTCCCACCTTCCTCCTCCCTCCTCTCCCTCCTCCTCCTCCTCCTCCTGTTCCTCCTCCTTCCTTCCATCCTCCTCCAGTCTTCTTCCTCCTCCTTCTGTTCCTCCTCCTCCTCCTCCTCCTCATTATCTTCCATTCATCGTGCTCCTGCAACAACAGAATGTGTCTCGCCCCTTTAACAGAGTCAGCGAACATGTGCACCATCTGTAGCAGTCTCCTCCTCCTGCTTCCTCTCCTCCTGTGCGCTTCCCCTTCTCTTCCCTTCTCTTTCCTTCTCTTCCCCCCTTTCCCCTCTTCCTATTCTCGTTCCCTTTCATCACCTCTTCTCATTCTCTCTCTGTTTCCTTTCTCTCTTCTCTCTCCTTCTCTCCCCGACGTAATTTCTCTCTTCTTTTCTATCCCTGTCTCTCATATACTCACCGCCCGATTTCTCCATCTCACCTTTTCCACACTATACTACTATCTCCCTCTTTATCGTTCTTTTCCCTCTTCCCTTCTCTTTTTCTCCAGTCTCTCCATTTTTCCTACTCTCTCCCGCTCTGTTCCTCCCTCACTATCGCTCCCTTTATCCCCCCCCTCTCTCCTTATCCCTCTTCCCTTTTATCCCTCTCTATCCCTCTCACTTTTTTCCCCTCTGTTATTCTCTCACTCTCATCCCTCCCCCCCACGTACCTGCTCTTTCCTCCTTTAATCTGCTTTCTTAATCATTGATCTTGTTCTTATTGCTTTATTTGTTTTTTTTGTTTGTTTGTTTTTTTCAGTTTATATATGTCTATGTTTTATTTTGCTGTAATTATTCATGTGTTTGTTGTATATATTTTTTTTTATTTTTGTGTTTGAAGATCATTATTATCATTGTTATTGTTGCTGCTGTTGTTTTTGTTGTTTTGTTGTTGTTGTTATCACCACCACCATCCTGACCATGATGGCTTGTGGATAATCCTTGCAATGATAATAATGGCAATGAGGATTATGACAGCTAAAAAATATCACAAACATTAGTCAAAGTGATAATCAATCACTTTGATCCATGTTTGTGATGTTTTTTAGTTGTCATAATCATCATTGCCATTATTATTATTGCAAGGATTATCCACAAGCCATTTTGATCCGTAATAGCAGTTTGTCAAACCTTATTAGGATGATGGTGTGAGGGTGGACATTTTTTCCCCATTTTTCCTGTTTTTCTTTGTGTTTTTTTCATCTTTTTTATGTTATTAACTTGTGCTCCAGCGCGGGGGCCCTAATCTCTCTCCCCCGCATCCGAATCCTCGAGTAAGGGCGTTTCCTAACCGCTATTTTTGGACCCTTGCATTATCCGAATCCGAAGGGATCTTTGAGAGACCCCTCTCTCTCTCTCTCTCTCTCTCTCTCTCTCTCTCTCTCTCTCTCTCTCTCTCTCTCTCTTCTCTCTCTCTCTCTCTCTCTCTCTCTCTCTCTCTCTCTCTCTCTCTCCCCCCCCCCCCCGGTCTTCCACGTTCGGACACAGGGAGAGAGCAAGGCCGTTGTGTGGACCTCGGGATTGAGTGTCTCTTCCGAAGGCGGAAGGAGGGAGGGGGGAGGAGTGTCTTCGCCCCGGTCGCCTCCAGACACTAGTCTTGCGGGAGTATCGCGTGTGCTTTTCTGAGTGCTTGGGTCGATCTTCTCGGATATGGAAAAGGAGGTGTGTGCTTGCACATATATATATATATATATATAATATATATATATATATATATAATATATATATATATATAATATAATATATGTGTGTGTGTGTGTGTGTGTGTGTTGTGTGTGTGTGTGTATGGGTATTTGGTCTTTGTTTCTTTGTTTTGTTTCGGGATGTTTTTCAGTCGAAGGAGAGATGTCCACTGGATATCCAAGGAAGGGGGAAAAAGATATACAGGTGATAAAAATGCGTTAATGAAGGCGAAGGGGAGATGGCCGATAGAAGAGAAAGAGAGGAGAAAGGAGAGACGAAGGGATAATAGTTGAGAAAATCTGGAAGGCGACAGCTGAAGGTAAAGAAGCGAATTAAGGGGAAGGAAACGCGAAGGAAAAGAAAATGGATTCGGCGCTAAACTATGCATGGAGCACTGGTGGGTCGTCGTGACGTCATTGCGAGGGGCGGGGCTTACGGAGATTGACGTCATCGCAGGGCGTGGGGTGGGTAGTGGTGGGGCAGGGTTGGAAGGTGGATGGGCGGTCTATAAGGTACATAGCTCGAGTAGAGTTTCTCGTGGGCGGAAACCAACGTGTGTGTGTGCGTGTGTGTGGCGTGGGTCAATAGTTTGTGTGTGTGTGTGTGTGCGTGCGTTGTGTGTGCATGTGTTGTGTGTGTGTGTGGTGTGTTTGTGTGTATGTATGTGTGTGTGTGTGTGTGTGCGTGTGTGTGTGAATTCACCTGACGTCACAGGGCTCGAGCAAGGTCAGTGCCTGGGGCGGATCGAACAGATGCCAGGTCCAGGCGTTTGAACTTTGCTCTCCGCCCCTGTTTCCATTTGAGCCCCCCCCCTCCTCCTCCTACACGGGTCTCTCTCTCTCTCTTCTTTCTGTCTCTCTTTCTCTCTCTCTCTCTCTCTCTCTCTCTCTCTCTCTCTCTCTCGTCTCTCTCTCTCTCTCTCTCTCTCTCTCTCTCTCTCTCTCTCTCTCTCTCTCTCTCTCTTTCTCTCTTCTCTCTCTCTCTCCCTCTCTCTCTCCCTCTCTCCCTCCCTCCCTCCCTCCCTTCCCTCTCCCTTCCCCCTCCCTCCCTCCCCCTCCCTCCCTCCCCTCCCTCCCTCCTCCCTCCCTCTCCCTACCCTCTCCCTCCCTCCTCTCCCTCTCCCTACCCCCCTCCCTCCTTCTCCCTTCCCCCTCCGTCCTCTCTCCCTCCCTCTCCCTTCCCCTCCCTTCCCCTCCCTCCCTCCCTCTCCTCGTTCCTCGTTCCTCCTCTCTTCTCCATCTGCCTTTCTCATATCTCTTATTCCATTTCTCATCTCCTCCCTTCGGAACCTAGGTAGCTCTCTGATTCTCCGCTTCCCCCTTCCTTTCTTTCTCATCTTTCTCTTTTCCTAATCCTTTTTTCCCCTCTCATTTTCCTCTTCATCACCTTTCTCTTCCTATTCCACCTGCCTCCATTCTCCTTTCTTCCCCTTCCTCCTTTCTCCTTTCTCCTTTCTACCCTCCCCCACCTGTTTGACCCCCCTTCTCTCTTTTTCCATTTTTCCTCCTTCCCTCCTCATTCCCTCCTTTCTCGCTCCTTCCCTCCTTCGTCCTCCTCCCTCGCTCCTTCCCTCTCTTCATTTCCCTCGCCCTTCTCCTCTCTTCGTCCTCCTCCCTCGCTCCTTCCCTCTCTAATTTCTCTCGATCATTCCCTCCTTCGTCCTCCTCCCTCGCTCATTCCCTATTTCCTCGCTCATTCCCTCTCGTCCTCCTCCCTCGCTCCTTCCTCTCTCCATTTCCCTGCCCTTCTCTCTTCTCCTCCCTCGCTCCTTCTCTCTCTCTTCATTTCCCTCGCCCTTCCCTCTGTTCGTCCTCCTCCCTCGCTCCTTCCCTCCTTCGTGCCTCGCTCCTTTCCTTCTTCCTCCCTCGCTCCTTCCCTCTCTTCATTTCCCTCGCCTTCTCCTCTCTTCGTCCTCCTTCCTCGCTCCTTCCCCTCTCTTAATTTCCTCGCTCATTCCCTCCTTCGTCCTCATCCCTCGCTCCTTCCCTCCTTCGTCCTCCTGCCTCGCTCCTTCCTCCTTCTCCTCCCTCGCTCCTTCCCTCTCTTCATTCCCCTCGCCCTTCTCCTCTCTTCGTCCTCCTCCCTCGCTCTTCGTCCTCCTCCTCCTCCTTCCCTCCTTTCCTCCTCCCTCGCTCCTTCCCTCCTTCGTCCTCCTCCTCGCTCCTTCCCTCCTTCTCCTCCTCCCCGTCTCGCTCCTTCCCTCCCGTCCTCCTCCCTCGCTCCTTCCCTCCTCGTCCTCCTCCCTCGCCTTCCTTCCCTCCTCCTCCTCCTCCCTCGCCTCCTTCCCCCTCCCGTCCTCCTCCCTCGCTCCTTCCCTCCTTCGTCCTCCTCCTCGCTCCTCGTCCTCCTCCCTCGGCCTCCTCCCTCGCCTCTTTCGTCCTCCTCCCTCGCTCCTTCCCTCCTTCCTCCTCCTTCCTTCCCTCCTCCTCCCTCGCTCCTTCCCTCCTTCGTCCTCCTCCCTCGCTCCTTCCCTCCTTCGTCCTCCTCCCTCGCTCCTTCCCTCCTTCGTCCTCCTCCCTCGTCCTCCTCCTCCTCGCTCCTTCCCTCTCGTCCTCTCCCTCGCTCCTTCCCTCCTTCTTCCTCTCCCTCGCTCCTTCCCTCCTTCTTCCTCCTCCCTCCTCCTTCCCTCCTTCTCCTCCTCCTCGCTCCTTCCCTCTGTTCGTCCTCCTCCCTCGCTCCTTCCCTCCTTCGTCCTCCTCCCTCGCTCCATCCCTCTCTCCATTTCCCTCGCCCTTCTCTCTTCGTCCTCCTCCCTCGCTCCTTCCCTCCTTCGTCCTCCTCCCTCGCTCCTTCCCTCCTCCGTTGTCCCGCTGCTCCGGGTAACAGCCAGCGGGAAGGAGTTTAACAGGATAAGACAGAACAGTGAGCCGGTGGCAGGGAGGAGGGGGGGGGGTGCGTATTGTAGGAGTCGCTCTCGTGTAATTTGTTAATTGCATTGAATTGTTTGTTTGTTTACTTATTTTGTTTGTTTAATTTAAATAATTTGTGTGTTTTGCTCTCCGTTCTTTGGTGTAACTGCTATTGTGATGTTTTGGGATATGTATGATTGGAAACATTTTAACGGTTGTGTTTGGTTCTAGTCCTGATGTTATTGGCATTAATATTTCTAGTATTATTATCAGGCATGTTCTAATTATCCGTTTTTGTTATCATCATCATTATCATCAAGTTTTTTTTTTCTCGTCTGTATGTGTTAACTACAGAATGGCGTTGATTTGAAACAAGGAAAATGAGTTTCGATAGCATTTGCAATGAAATCGGGGGATTCGTAGTGGAAAGTCATCGTTGTGGAGGATGGAAAACACGTGTGACAGATTTGACAGTTACTCGGGAGTGTGTATTGGCTTCGGTAACACACACACGCACGCACGCATAACACTCGAAGGTACACCTGCATTGGCGTAAATGTAGAGAGATGGATAGGTTAGGTGCGGGCACGTACGCACGCACTCGCTCACCTACTCACTCATTCATTCACTCACACTCACTCACTCACTCATTCACTCACTCACCCCACTCTCTCTCACTCACACACACACACACACACACACACACACACACACACACACACACACACACACACACACACACACACACACACACACACACACACACACACACACACACACACACACACACACACACACACACACACACACACACACACACACACACACACACACACACACACACACACACACACACACACACACACACACACACACACTTATTCGCGTACTGTATAAGGAAAGCTATTCAGAGGAAATGTTTCCTGGTTTTCACTTGAGTTTATTTTTGACGCATGTTCATAGCATTATGTAATAGCGTTACATTGGAAATTTAGGTTATAACATGATCAGGAGTTGTATTATTTCAGTTAAAAGGAAAGAATAGTCCCATGGGCTTTTCGGGGATAATGAAACACGGCGTGGAGATCCCGTAGAGTTTGTGTGTGGATCTTCAGTGGGTGAAGGGGCTGGGTTAGAAGATCCCTTTCGTGTTAGCATTTGGAGTATCATTTTATTGTCTTTCATATGATGGTGTTGCTGGGATATCTTAGCATACTGCGTACGTTGGTATGTTTGTAGATACTTTTTTATGTTTTGATAATGGTGGTGGTGATGATAATATTGATAATAATAATCATAGTGATAATGATGATGATGGTAATGATGAATAATAAAAGTGATAATAGTATTGATAATGATGACGATGAATAATAAAAGTGATAATAGTATTGATAATGATGACAATGATGATGTAAATGAAAATATTTATCTCCCTAGAAACCCATGTACATTATGCAATACAGTTTAAATAGTACATTTTGGATCAGTTTAAAAAGTCATTACAAAAGACCAAGTCCCCCTGTGAAGTTGTACATGGTGATGGGCACAATTGCATCAATACTGTCCATGTATTATGGACATACCGCGTTCTCGGAATTCTCAGCAGAGACCTTGATATCATGGTTATTTTCATTTTAGATCAAGATGTTACTTAAGAGGAACTCTCCGGTGTACAGTAGTAGACAGAGGAACAATATGGTCTGTACCAGTGACAAAGAAGTTGTACAGTGTATCGTGGAACAACCGATTTGTGGAGTAATTCTCCATGACCATTTTTGTCGAATGCTTTCGTTGGTGTAAGAAATATATAAAGACCGGGCTACCAAGTGCAACGTAACGGTTAACCAGATCTTTTAATGCATAGATTCATGAATCTGCAGAAAGATGTTGTTTGAAATTGAATTGAATTATTCGTTGTTAGTAGGTATTCTTTATATCTGTTAAGTAAAAAATATAATTCGAGCAGTTTTGAAATATTAGCGGCAATGTCAGTAGTAGCGTTCCTTCTTTAAGTTTAATGTTTAACAAGGGTTTCAGAACATGTATTATTGTATCAGGTACGCACGTGCCTTGTACAGTCGCCAAAGAACAAAGCAATATTAGGTGCCTTTTGACGCAAATCTGTCGCTTTTCGATGGGACTTGAGATTTTCCCATTTTTTATTAGTTGCAAGACGTTTTTCAAATGTTCAGATTCAGTGAAGAATGAACTGACAAACAACATATCTTGCTCATTTGTTTACTATTGGGAAATGTCTCCCTGAATTTGATTTCAAACTTCTATTTATACTACCTTTTATTTTCCACAACGAAACGCAAAAAGTCATTATTTACAACACTCCTGACTGGCTTCCTAAATCCCGCAAGAATGCATCAACAAATGCCCAGGTTCGTGTGTTTATAGGGTCCGGTATCTCGTTCTATGTGAGTTATCCCTGGAAAACGGGTGAGAGGAATAGCCCGTTTTCTGTGGAAGTATTCTCCAGCGAACATCGTAAAGAATCTGGGATGAGGAAGAGGTTTTCTGCCTTTGCGATTATTTTTTTTTTTCGCGAAGCAGAAGAAAAGACAGAGGGATAATAAAAGAAACGGAGGCGTGAATAGTTGATGAGGAAGGCCTCTTGTGCTGCATATAAGAAAATGTTTCATAGGGGTGGGATTGCATTCTGTATATATTTTTTGGGCTTGATTCATTCCCGTGTGTTTTCAGGTTTTTCACTTTGTTCCCGTGTCGCCGTGTACGTGGTGATAGTATCTGAGGCTGTCGCGTGCTCTCTATGTATATATGTATGTATTCATGCATTTATGTATGTTTATATGTATGTGTGGATGTATGTATGTTTATATGTATACACACACACACACACACACACACACACACACACACACACACACACACACACACACACACACACACACACACACACACACACACACACACACACACACACACATATACACACACAAAATACATATACATATAAATATATATGTATATGATATATATATATATATATATGTATATATATATATATATAATATATATATATGTGTGTGTGTGTGTGTGTGTGTGTGTGTGTGTGTGTGTGTGTGTGTGTGTGTGTGTGTGTGTGTATTTCTATATGTATAGATATATAAATGTATATATATAGTGTTATATATGTATGTATGTTTATATATATATTAGTTGATAATTATTAATTGGATAATATGGGTGAAGGGTCTTAGGGCGGTTGGAACAGCCATAAATGCGAGGAAATTGAGATAAACGAACTCGTTTCGCGAATCAAGCGCAATTATCCATCGACGACAACCAAGCGGAACGCGAAGCCAGCGAAGGCCTCGCTGCAGCAGCGGCGGAGGAGAAGGAGGAGGAGGAGGAGAAGGAGGACGAATGCTTGGCGCCGGAAGTGCAGCGGGCGTTCATCATTGGGGGGGGGATGGCATGGGCAGGCAGGGGGACGTTCACAGATGTATGTGGCGACTGATAGAAGAAGGAAATGTCTCTGGGATGTATATGTATATGTTATATGTATATGTTATACGTATATATTATTGAACATATATTATTATAAGGAGGAAACGTCTCTGGGATAACTGTGGTTTGAGAAAATAGAAAACGAAGTCAGCGATGAGTTTGGAAGAGGCAGAAAAAAAAAGTTTAAATGTTGCAGACGAAAACAAAACTGAAACAAAAAACCGTAATGTCGGCAAAACGAGAACTTTTTACGGGGAAACAAAAACCACCAAAAGGAAAGCGAACAAGCAGTAAGTGCATTATAAAAGGAACTTCTAAAAAAATAAAAAAATAAAATACGAGATTCATTACGAAAACATGACAGCATCCACCGCCAATGCGGATCCAGGAACGTGCGGGTGTGGTGGCCGTGACAAGAGGCAGCGGCAGAGGAGAGGCAGAGACAGACAGAGGCAGAAGCGCGGCGGCAGAGCTGTAAATGGGATCACGGAGACTGGCAGATTGGCATGGCGGAGGGTGGCAGATTGGCGAATCGGGATGACACGTCGGGTCGGTCCCTGCTCTCGTAGCCTCATTTTGCACGTTTTACTTTGTTCATGTGTAAGCTTTTGTTTGTTTGCTTATTTGTTTGTCTATTTATTTATTTACCTTGCGGGTTCGGTCATCAAACGTAGGGAGAGAGAGAGAGACAGATGGACAGGAGTGAGTTTATTTGTGTGTGTGTGTGTGTGTGTGTGTGTGTGTGTGTGTGTGTGTGTGAGAGAGAGAGAGAGAGAGAGAGAGAGAGAGAGAGAGAGAGAGAGAGAGAGGGGGGGGCGCATTAGATATCATCGTCCTCGCCATCGTCTTGACCGCCATCTTTACTACGAATTACTCATTTCTCGTTTTATTTATGTATCATTATTTTCGTGACGAGTAGATCATTTCCTTTCGTTCCGGGGCGTGTGCGTGGCGGGAACTGGGGCGATTGGGAGCTCTTACCGCCATGTTTCGTGTCGTGTGCTTTTGCGCGTTCCAACTTACTTTTTTTTCAATTTTCGGTATCATTAGATATTAAAGACCTGATGATTTGATTTTAGTTGTGATAATGGTAGTTATCATGCAAATGATGATGGTGGGTATGATACTGTAATTGATTTATGAGTGTTATTATTTTCTTTATTCATTGTTATTATTTTCTTTATTCATTGTTATTATTTTCTTTATGGGTATTATACTGTAATTGATTTATGTGTATTCATTGATTTTCTTTATTCATTGTTATTATTTTCTTTATTCATTGTTATTATTTTCTTTATTCATTGTTATTATTTTCTTTATTCATTGTTATTATTTTCTTTATTCATTGTTATTATTTTCTTATTCATTATTATTATTATTTTAAGATAATCATGACTATTACTATAATGATTACCCATAATATAATATTATTTGTTTTTTTTACTGTCGTTACTGTATTCTATTTTGATTTAGCTATCATTATTCTTGTTATTATTATTGTTATTATTATTACTAGTAGTAATTAGTAGTAGTAGTAGTAGTATGATTATTATTGTTACTATTACTATTATTATTGTTATTAATATTATTATTATTGGCATTATTGTTATTTATTATTATATTATTATATTATTATTATTATTATTATTATTATTATTATTATTATTATTATTATATTATTATTTATTATTTTATTATTATCATCATCATCATCATCATCATCATCATCATCATGTTATATTTACTTTGTTAGTATTATTTTGATATGTTTATTTTGCTAGTGTGGCTTTTTGATATCATCGTCTTTGTATCCGGCTTTTTTTTTTTTCCTAATAAACACTCCCGCCGATAACAGGGAACGGTGACGACACAGTACCGGGAACGTCAGCTTGCTTTTATTTGTAAGGATTCAAGGAAAGGCGGCTTCCGGAGAGATCGTGCGCGGCGGTTAGCAGTCGTGGGTGAAAGTGAGAGGGAGAGAGGAGAGGAGGGAGGAGGTGGATGGGAAGGAGGAGGGAGGAGGGAGGGGGGAGAGAGAGAGGGAGGGAGGGAGGGAGGAGGGAGAGGAGAGAGGGAGGAGGAAGGAGAGAGGGGGGAGGGAGGGAGGGAGTGAGTGAGTGTGGTGTGTGTGTGTGTGTGTGTGTGTGTGTGTGTGTGTGTGTGTGTGTGTGTGTGTGTGTGTGTGTGTGTGTGGTGTGTTGTGTTGTGTGTGTGCTTGATTCCTTTCATATTGTCGGCACTTCCTTTTCCTTTCTCCCTTCTCCCTCCTTTCTCTCCCTTCTCCTCCCTATTCTCTCCCTTCTTCCTCCCTCCTCTTTCTTCCTCCTTCCTTCCCCCCCCACCCCCACCCCCGTCTCCCTCCATGCATACCAACACGAGACGGAGTGAGTGTGTAGCGCTTCCGGTCCCAGTGGGCGTGATGTTTGGGGGTGGGGGGGGGGGGGGGGCTTTCACGTAGGCAGGGAAAAGGGAGTATGGGGAGGGGGGCCCAGGGGGAGTGGTAGGAGGAGAGGTCTAAGAGGGGAGGGGGCGTAAGGGTAAGGGGAGGTGTGAAGGGGAAGGAGGGAGGATTAAGGAAGGAGGGGGGAAGGGGAGAGGGGGGGGGGAGGGAAAGAAGGAGGGGACTTAGGAGTAAGGGAGAAGGGAAGGAGAAGAGGGATGGGGGGGGGTAAAAGGCAAGGGGGAGGGAGGGGAAGGGAAGGGGAGAGAGGGGTAAGGAGGGGGTGTAAAGCAAGGGGAGGGGCAGGGTGAGGGGGGCAAGGGGCCAGAAGGAAGCCTTGCATGTCGCGGGTGTGTTTGGTCCGAGTGCAGTGGCGTCGGCGGCCTCGTCCGGTGTGCCTGTGTGCATTTGCCGAGGGTGTTGTGCGTGCTGTGCGTTCGTGTGGCACCGGGAGGGCGGGAGGTGCCACTCCGAGTGCCGGTGCGCTGTGACGCTGAGAGGTTTGGCAGTGACACTTGTGCGGCAGAGACTCGACGCGAGGATTACCGGCGGGTTAATAATGCTCACTACTAACGGGTTCGGGAGGGTCGGCGGGCGCTTGTTACCTGTGTGTTGCAGCGCGGGCCGGTCTGTTCTCGTAGGCCAAGGTGTGGTCGAATCGATAAATGAATGATACCGCCTTTCATTCATGCATATTGAACGAGCGCACGTAGTGGAAAGTTTTTTTTTTTTTTTGGTGTACGTTCACGCATCAGGGTTTTATTCCTCGCTTTCGTTTTTTTTTTCGGTGTTTGGTTGTCGATGGAAAAAGGGAAGGAAAAAAGTAGTTTCCGAATCAGGAGGACGTTTTTGGTCGGGAAATTTTCCAGCGGGAGAATTTTTTCCTCTCCTTTGGACGTCTCTTATATATACGAGTGAGATATCCGCAATACGCTCTTTAAAAAATGTGTAAGAGACTGCTATTCACAGTGAATGTAAAAAAAAAATCAGATCTTGATTGGAGAATACAAGTTGTTTTTTTACTTTTATACTATTCCAGGAACATCAACTCGTTTTTGTAAACTCTCCCTGGACTTGAACACTAAACTTTGACATTTGCCTGAAAATTCGTAGCTACCTTTTTTTTTTCTTTACTTCTCATTCGGAGAGAAAGCAGCAAAGATTTCCAAACATTTTTTTCACTCAGGATAACAAGAGTAGGAGCGGCAGCGGAGACCGTTAGGCGGAGAAAGAGTTGTTCGTTGCGCCGCCATGTTTAAAGCGCCGAAGCTTTTGTTTTGCTCGCGGTGCGCCCAGGTGTGCGTCGGTGCAAGCGTGGCTGGGGCCGAGGCGAGGGAGGCTGGGTGATTGCAGTCGGGCACGGCTGGGGGGGGAGGGGGAGGGGGAGGGGGAGTCGGAGTGCCACTGACGGTTGACTGTCCGTTTTTTTTTTTTTTTTTTTTCATGGAAGAAATTGCGTTTGCACAGTTACCAAAGATTAAGGTTTAAGGACGTTGCACAGCATTCCTAACAACAGGCGGGTATGCTTGCTTTGCTGGCTGCATCTGTGTCAGAGTGTGCCTCCAACAAGCTGCACGCGTAAACATCCTTACGCATCATACATACCATATAACAAACAAACCAACAGATGTACGTACGCACGCATGTGCATATTATTTGTTCAAGACCAGGTGTGTGAAGCAAGAATACAGATGCTGGGAGATATAGAGAGAGAGAGAGAGAGAGAGAGAGAGAGAGAGAGAGAGAGAGAGAGAGAAGAGAGAGAGAGAGAGAGAGAGAGAGAGAGAGAGAGAGAGAGAGAGAGAGAGAGAGAGAGAGGAGAGAGAAGAGAAGAAGGAGAGAGAGGGAGCAGACAGACAGATCGAAAGGGAAACCGTTGAAGTTTCAGCAAGTGGTTCTTTCACTTTCTTCGTGAAAGAATGTCGAAGCGCTTACAAGCTCGGAATCTCGAACGAAGAGCCTGACCCATTGAATGGACTCTTGCCTCGTACGATTTATTTATTTACGCGGTGCATGCAAGTGGCCACGCTATGCAGACGTTGGGGAGGGTGGAGGGGGGGGAGGGGGGGGGGGCTAGCGTATTGAACGGAATCGGGTCTTCGAAACTGAACGTGGAAAGGCAAGTGCGTAAGTAAACAGGATATTGTCCCACTCGTTTGACCACATTATATAAGGAGAACGATGCAGCCGAAACTCGTCCTGTAAATGAACAGGTTAAGTAGATTCCTGCCATTTTTGCGTTGCATTTTCCTTGAAGAACTTCTCTGTAGCAGAATAAATGCAACCACAAAGAAATTTTGTTATACAGACGATTATCAAAAAGGTGTCAGAATTATCATCGGACTTTGCAGCATCTAAGAGAACCTGAGTCTTGGCCGTGTCTATTTTTTATGCCTGGCCGGGTTGGCCAATTAAGAGCCAAGATGAGTTTGCGGCCGCTCTCTGATTGGTCGGTGGCGATCACGTGACCACTCTCTCGAAATCAGCTGACTTGAAGGTTTGTTGTTGTTTGAGAATTCAACGTGGATCAGCATAAGCAGTGTTTCAGTGCCGAGGAATTGTTAATATTATCATCTATTTGCCTAAGAAATGGTGTCTATGACTTGTCTCGTAGTTTATAACGTTTTTTGTCTGATGCTCCTTTACGTTTTTGCTTATTTCCGTTTTATATGCAGATTACGTACACTGCAATTACGTACACTCAGCAGCAGTTGAGAGGAGACATATTGTTGGCGTTTTGTGGCTGCAGGAAATAGGCTGTTCGTGACTAACGAATTTTGTTTGTGCTCGCCTCTTTAATTTTCTTCCTTTGATGCAACGCGCTATTATTATCATTATTATTATTGCTATTATTATTATAGTTATTAAGATTGTTTCAGAAATATTTTTAGTTGATGAGATTATGATTATGGTGTAAAGGAAAGTGTCACCATCAGTATTTTTAGTAAATATATTCTCAATATGTTAGGGGATGCATTGGAAAGGAAGTGTGCTATCCTATTCCGAGCCATGGCTTCACCCTCGCTCAGTGGCTGCCACGAATTTCCTTTATACATAGGATATTTAGCGTGACGTCATTCGAGTTAGTCATTGCGGCCAAGATGATTGTCGGGAGAGCAGTGTGTTTAATGTCATGATTATATGTTTGCAAATTTTGAATGTGGAGAGCGGGGGGGGGGTTATTAGACCCGATCGCTCGAAGTGTAATTTCCGGGCGACTGGGG
Organism: Penaeus vannamei; assembly: GCF_003789085.1. NCBI lineage: Eukaryota > Metazoa > Arthropoda > Malacostraca > Decapoda > Penaeidae > Penaeus > Penaeus vannamei. The sequence continues at coordinate 157,987 of NW_020868417.1, forward strand.
GAGCAGGGGGACTAGTTGTATGTTTTATGTTAATAACCTTCTCATATTTAAATGACAAAGGATGCCGTTTTTATGCTTGCAAAAGATTAAATTTATCGATATTTGTCTCCGTTTATTCTCAGCAGAAGCTGGATACTGTTCACTGGTGATGCAAGGATGATTTTATTGCGTTTATCCGTTGAATTTTCGCGACAGGAGGGTGATCCACACAAGCCCGGTGACCGACCTCCTACAGCAAGGGTCGGCATTTAGGGGTAAATTTCCCCACCAGGAGTAATTTAGATTTAGCAAACGTGTCCGATAGAAAAAAAAATATATATAAACGCAACATCATGCATTGGTTAAGAATCGACGCTCGAAAACACCCGTAGGTACGAGTAGGTAAGACCTCCAGCCAGGTGCATACGTATCATCATTAGCTTGTTGAACTTACTGTTTAAATGCGGAGTTTGGGGTAATGGCTTTTCCCTGGGCTATTGGCAAGGGGTAACAGTAAAACCCAATTGCCGGCCTTACGGTATATTGCTGCAGTTTGTGGATGGTCCTTCTCGGCGCGTGTGGTGGTGTGCAGTCGTAGCCATTATGCGCTCATTGTGGTGCGGTCACGATTATAAAGTCGGGTCTAATGAGTGTCATAGGTGGAATTAGATATTTCAGTTTGATTGTTTGATATTATTGTTATTTACTGTCTTTGTTGATAAAGAAGCAAGGTGTATTAGATTTTAGAGGGGGGGGAGAGAATGCAAAATCTAATATGAATGAAATGAAAGTCACTTCCAAGAAGAAGAAGAAGAAAAAGTAAAATGACTAATCGTTTAAATCAAACAAAAAGACCCCCCCCCCCGTTATAAAAAGTTCAATCGAGACCGAGCGAAATGCATTGTCTTTCTGGCTTCAATGGAGGCAGCGTCCGCGTCCTTTCGTGAGCCAAGGGACCGGATTGCGCTGGATTGCACGCCGCTCCATTGGGCAACGCGCTGGCTTGGTCTCGGGGGCTTGTCTCGTTGCATTTCCCCGCTTCGTCTTGAGTCATCGGAGTGGCGGTCGCTTGGCCGTTCCGGGTGGTGGGGGTGGGTGGTGGAAGGGGTGTAGGGGTGGTGGAAGGGGTGTAGGGGTGGGTGGAAGGGTGTAGGGGTGGGAGTAGGGGTGGTGGGAAGGGGTGGAGGGTGGAGGGGATGTAGGGGTGGGAAGGGTGTAGGGGAAGGGGAGCAGGGGGCGTGAGGAAAAGTCGGGGGGAGGGGGGTCGATCGGAACTTTTGTTGGTGTTTTGTCGTTGGGGGGGGGGGGTCACGGGGCCACTGGACTTTATTTTCAGTGTGGTTGTATCCTGATTAATAATTCCCGAGGCGATTAGCATTAGCATTAGCATCCGCTTCTTTGTCACTCATGCCATGGCGATGTTGATCTGCTGTTGATAACGGTATTAATTGCTGTTATGCATTAAACAGATGTTGATCTGTTATTGATGACGATAGCAATTTCCGTTATCGTGATATACATTGAACAGAAGAGAAGGACGAGAATACGCGACTTCTAACCAGGTTATTGACGTTAGAGAGAGAGACGAAGGTAATGGGGGAAGAAGAGCGGTTGGTGTGAAAGCATGAGGTTTGGGCCAGGCGGCACGGGGCGCGTGCAGGCGGGATCGGCGCTGACATCTTTATTTTATTTTATTTTTTTCTTTCTCTCTCTCTTTCTCTCTCTCTCTCTTCTCTCTCTCTCTCTCTCTCTCTCTCTCTCTCTCTCTCTCTCTCTCTCTCTCTCTCTCTCTCTCTCTCTCTCTCTCTCTCTCTCTCTCTCTCTCTCTCTCTCTCTCTCTCTCTCTCTCTCTCTCTCTCTCTCTCTCTCTCTCTCTCTCTCTCTCTCTCTCTCTCTCTCTCTCTCTCTCTCTCTCTCTCTCTCTCTCTCTGCCTCTTTCTCTTTCAATCTATCTATCTATCTTTATCTATATATCCATCTATCAATCTACATATCTCTATTTATTTGTCAATCTATTTCCCTTTCTCTTTCTTTTTCTCTCCCTCTGCACTGCCTCCCTTCCCGTCCTCCGTTCCGTTCCCTCTTCGCCGCCGCCTCCCGCACTCCATTCCCACAAACACCAATCCGCTTCCACGCCAGCATGCCCGGCCCTTTTTTATGAGGTATCAGGATATATCTGTTATGTTGATATGTGGCTTCCTTCGCCCGCTGTGGGTTTGTTATATACCAGCATGTAGCTTAACATTTCCAGGGTCTTTGGTCATGTACGCATAGATGTGCACAGGTATACACGCATGTGTACCGTGTGTGTGTTGTGTGTGTGTGTGTGTGTGTGTGTGTGTGTGTGTGTGGTGTGTGTGTGTGTGTGTGTATGTGCATTTACAGGGTCGTTGGCCATATCCGCATAGATGTACACAGGTATACACGCATGTATAACCGTGTTTTGTGTGTGTGTGTTGTGTGTTTGTTTGTGTGTGTATGTGCATTTACAGGGTCGTTGGCCATATACGTATAGATGTACACAGGTATACGCACATGTATAACCGTGTTTGTGTGTGTGTGTGTGTGTGTGTGTGTGTTTGTGTGTGTGTATGTGCATTTACAGGGTCGTTGCCATATACGCATAGATGTACACAGGTATACACGCATGTATAACGTGTGTGTGTGTGTGGTGTGTGTGTGTGTGTGTGTGTGATCGGGCCGAACTTTCCCCTCTAGGCTACGAAAAGAGTGAACCCAGCGTGAGAAGAGCTGGAAAGAGCCGTGGAATGACCCTGCAAGACAAGTGACACGTCTCACACCTCGCTCGGTGTAATTTGCGCGCGTCTGTGTGTGTGTGCGTGTGTTAGAGGAAAGAGAGAGAGAGAGAAAGAGTGAGTGTGTGAGAGAGTGTGAGTGTGTGAGAGTGATCGAGTGTATGAGACAGACAGACATACAGACAAAGACCGAGAGAGGTTAAATGTTTGGGAGTTACTTATCCGTGTCTGTATCAGTGTTTATGTTACACAGGACAGGGGGGATAGAGTAAGATCCAGACAGAGGGAATTTGAGTAGACGGAGCAAGAGAGAGGAGAGGGTATGAGGGAGAGAGGGAGAGGGAGGGTGGTGAGAGAGAGAGGAGAGAATTATTGGCTCTCATGTAATACAGCGATCCTGTCAGCCTTTACTTTCAGTGCACCCCTATAGTCCTTCCTCCTCCCCTGCCCCCCCTCCCCCTCTCCTCTTCCAGCCAGCTCCCACCCCTTCAAACAGAAGAACGGAGTGTTGTGACGCACGTTTCGAGTCCTCTCTCGCTCCCCTGTGATGTAGTGGTGTTGTGACGGCCCCTGTGGTTGAATGAACTTCGCCGTGGTGGAATGACGTTACCAGTTTGTGGGACGGCGCGCGCTCGGGCCGGGATTCTGGCGCTGCGGCGTGGACGTGGGTTGCGATGGGTCGCGCGCTTTGTTTGTGCGCCTTCCGTGCTTGCGCCTGTGTGGCGAGGCGTTTGTGCGTGAGGTTGTTGGTTTGTGGGGTTGTTCGGGGCGCAGTAGGCATGTGGCGAAGGAGAGGAAGAGGGAGGAGAGTGAGAGAGGAGAGAAGGACGGGGTGGGAATTTTACAGCGGAAGGAAGAGGGTTAAAAGGAAAAGAAGGGACGTGAAGGGACAGCGCAATGGGATGTTTAAAGAGCAAGCTCGTCTCCCGTGTTGCGAACGGCGGCCGAGGAGGCGAGACGGGCGGCGGCGAACGGAGGCGTGCAGGGAGGCAGGCTGGAGCGGTGATGTCGATGCTGCCGTCCGTGATCCAACGCGCGCAAACTGTCGTACCCGCCGGCCGATCGTATCGCTTCGCCGCGCGGAGGACGAGTTTCAACGCTCGTTCTCTTGTAATTCTGTGTCTTCGGGTTCCTCTGGGTGTGTGGAATTGTCGCATTTTCCTGCGAAAAGTCCAGGAGCGAACGTTCATCGTCGGACGACGGCGGCAGCGTTGCGTGCGTTACAGTTCGTTATCGTACATCGGGTACACTCCGAGCAGCAGGATCCCCTGTGTGGGTCAGCGAGGCACCAGTTGCGTGTTGGACAGTGCGCCGGGAAGACTCGTCGCCACCCGAATTCGTAGCTCGTTCCGGGAAGGGCTGTTCCTTCGCGCGTCCAGGACAGAGGTGGATATATCTCCGGCGGTTAGCGAAGGAGCGTGCGGGCCGGCGCGAGGGAAGTGGAGGGTGTGCGAGGGGCACGAAGTCCAGGTGGGGGGAGATGGTGGGGCTCGGCTCGGAGTCAGGCAGGGTAGGACGGGGGAAGGAGGGGGGCGTTGTGTGGCCGCATACCTTGATCCTTCACCCCCCCTCCCCTCCCTCCTGCTCCTCCTGAGGTGACTCCTATTTGCTTGTTTCCTGCGAGGAGCGTTGCACCAGCGCCGTCTTCCCCGTGGTGATTGTGCACGGGCCTCGGAAGTGGTCGGAAAGGGAAGAAGGACACAGAACAAGGGACTATTTTGAGCGAAGCTAAATTCAGCTGTGTTGACAAAAGGTCTCGGTGTGAGCGGGGGGGGGGCTGAGGTGGGGCTGGGGGAATCCCACGGGAGCCCAAGACGAACATTTAGGGTGAGAGTTCCTCGAGGGGTGTCACCCTTCAAGAGGACACTCCACCCTTATTACTATATGTTGAATGGTCACTCCACTTCGCTGATTCTTCTTTCATTGAGCGGTTATTCCGTACCTCCGTTCCACGCCCCTTGCCTTTGATGTGGGCGTGTGAAGGGTGTCGCCTGACCAGCAAGTGGTGGGCGTGTGGGGGAGGGTGGGGACTCCCCAATATATCCGAAAATCCCGTTAAGTTAATAAGGAGTGAATGAGAGAGGGAGAGAGTCAGACAGACAAGGAGGAGAGGAGAGAGAAAAAGCAGAAAGGAGTTGGAGGATGACTTTAGCGCCGCGACCGAGAGCTCATCGTGACGAAGCTTCTGTTTCTGTCTTGTTTATCTATTTGTCCCCCCCCCCCCTCGTCCCTCGCTGCTGCGGGATAACGTGCATGAATTTTAAATGTGGAAAAAGAGGGGGGAATGCTTTTGTGATGTATGCATCCGAATTGAAAGTGCGATGAAAGAAAAATAGGAAAGAAAGAAAGAAAGGAAAAAAAAACAAGTTGAAACAAAAATACGAGGTTGGCAAAGCGTTGCATGCAAAGGTGCGAGTGTTTTGTTTTTTGTTGTTGGAATTTATGCTGTTTCACGCTCTGGAAAAGACCCTCGTGTCCGTGCCTGGAAATAACGCTTTGGAAATCTAGAAAAGCAACACGAAAAGAACATTTTTCCACCAAAACCGAAAGAAAAGGCCCAAAAAAGCTAACGGAGCGGCCATCACCACCGACCATATGGCATTGGGACGTGCGTGCGTTTGTTCGTTCGTGCGCGCGTGTGTGGTTCGTGTCTGGCAACCTCTCCGCTGCTTGTCGGGCCTTCGCTGGCTGGCTCCACGAGTGGCTCTCGCACTCCCTCGGGACGCAGAGCAAGCAGGCAAGCAGGTCTCCCTTTGGACTGAGTCAAGAGCGTCTCGAGTGGCGGGGTCCGAGCTGCTGACGGAGGCCACGGTCGCTGGGGGAGGACCTGCACGGATTGCCTTCGCCCGCGCCGCCGCCGCCGCCGCCGCTGCTCCTCCTCGGGCTCGGGTGGCGTTGACCTGTTGTCGCGGGGCTGTTCCGATCGTCATTGTCATGGTGTGATAGTAAGGGTAGAGGTGGAATATTATTATGGGCTGTAGCTTTATTACTTGCATCATCATCATCATCATCACATCACCATCACCATCACCACCACCACACCACCACCACTATCATTACCATTGTTATTGTTAATTTTTACCAGCATTAGTAGTTTAATGC
>NW_020868417.1:168823-178823 GCF_003789085.1 Penaeus vannamei
GACTCCCACACCTGTCTCGCCTCCGGGCTATCACATCCGCCTCCCTGTCCCCCCCCCCAACCCTCCCCCTCCCTCGTTCTCTCCTCCTCCTCCCCTCCCCTCCCCTCTCCCTCCACCCCGCATACCCTGAGGGCACTGACTGGTCGGGGCAGGTGGATGATGGGTGAGTGGAGGGGGGGGGATGGGGTCTGGTGGGGGAGGGGGGGGTGGGGGGGCAGGGAGGGGGGTTGTTAGTCTCCATCGTTGCCGTCTTTCCGCGGCTTTTGTGCCCCCTTGTTGGTGGCGGCGGCGGTGGTGGTGGTGTGGTTTCGGTGGTTGTGGTAATCTCGTCATATTGTTGTTGTTATTGTTTGACTATTATTATTTGAAATCTTATTATTGATGATTATATGATTTTGATGGCAATGTTATTATTATTGTTATTGTTATTATGATTAGTAAGTAGTAGTAATAGTAGTAGCAGCAGTAGTAGTAGTAGTAGTGGTAGTGGTAGTAGTATTGCTATTGCTATTATTGAGTTATTAGTATTACATTCACCATTGTTTTTATTAGTGTTAACATTGTTTCTGTCACTACTATTTGGTATCTTTTTTGTACGATATTTGGTATGCGTAACTGGGGAAGAAAATTAAGGTGAGGACGAGGAAGAAGAAGAAAGAAAAGAAGAAGAAGAGAAGAGAATGGAAAAGAGAGAAGAAGACAGAAGAGAAGGGAAAGGGAGAAGGAGAAGAAAGAACACGAAAAGGGAGGGACAGGGGAGGGCGTTCCGTCTTTGTTTACTGCGTTGCTTCCCCTTCTTTTCTCGTGTTCCTTATCTTGTTTATTCTTACAGTTTTCTCATTCCCTCGGTTTCTTTGTTTCCTCTCGTGATTTTTTTTTTTAATATTGTCTGTGATTGGTTCAGCGATCGCGCGCGCTTGTGTACGTACGTGTGTGTTTATGTATGTGTGTGTGTGTGCGCGCGCATTTATGTGGTCAGCCGGCGATCACAGGTTACCGGTGTTCCCACTGGTAACTCCCCCATCATCCCCCTCACCCCACCCCCCACCCGCCCCTCTCCCCCCATCCTCCTCCTCCCTCAGCCCCATTATCCTCTGTCCTTCTTGTTCTTTCCGTTCTTTATTCTCCTTCTTATGTCTCTGTAATTCATTGTTATTTCTCTTCGTACTTTCCAGCTTTTTCCCTCCAGTTATCTCCTGCTTATCTTGTTCTTCCCCCCCCCCCCCGTTTTTCCCCCTCCTAGTCTTTCTCTTTCTCCTTTTCCTTCCCCTTCTCTCAGTCTCCTCCTTCTCCTTCACTTCTTATCCTCTTCCTCTATTTCTGCTCCTCCCCCTCCTCCTCCTCCTCCTCCTCCTTCTCTTCCCCTCTCTTCCTCCTCCTCCTCCTCCTCCTCCTCCTCCTCCTCCTCCTCCTCCTCCTCCCTCCCCTCCTCCTCCTCCTTTCCTTCCATAATAAGAGCGAAGAATATACAAGTGAATTAGTTGCTTCCGCTGGTTGTTATGGACGTCAGTTTTTTCTTTTCATTTTTAGTTTGGATATATTCTGTGTGATTGTGTGTTGGGAATTTCGTTTGTGCGTGTACATGTGTGTGTGTGTGTGTGTGTGTGTGTGTGTGTGTGTGTGTGTGTGTGTGTGTGTGTGTGTGTGTGTCCATCTTTTCGTACCCACGGACGTATATGCACGGTGTTCGGGCAAACGTACACACATATAAAGGCATATGTACGACCATATTTGTGTCTAGATATGAAGAAGAAGAGACCCGACATTCGCTGAGGAATTTTTGCCTTCGAGGAGCAGAGGATGAAAGGGAAACACACCTTGATCGCGGGGCGTGGTGTCAAGGCCGATCCCTCTTCTCCCTCTCCCCTCTCCCTCTTCCCCTCCCTCTCCTCCTCTCCCTCTCCCTCTCCCTCTCCTCTCCCCTCTCCCTCTCCCTCTCCCTCTCCCTCTCCCTCTCCCTCTTCCCTCCCCCCTCTCTCGCTGAGCCCTTCCTCGCTATGCGCGGCCCCGGAGTGCAGATAAGGCACGGAGGGGGGAGCGCCATGAATGGTCGAGTGGAGGGCGGGATTGGGGAAGGCGGGGGGGGGGGATGGAGTGGGAGAGGGGAGAGGGAGGGGAATTGAGGGAAGCGGGGAGAAGGGAAGAAGGGAGTGGCGGGAGGGGGGATGATGGAGGACGGGGGGAGGGGGAAGGGGGAGAGGGGGAATTGAGGGAGGACGGGGGAGAAGGGAATGGGGGAGGGAATAGAGGGAAGCGTGGGAGAAGGGAAGGAGGGAGGATTGGAAAACGGAAGAAGGGAATGAGATGGGGCGAGGGAGCGAGAGAGAGAAAAAGCAGAGCAAGGTTGGGGGGGGGTGGGGCGGGGGTGAAGGAGGAAGTGGATAGAGACGTGGGTAGAGAGAAGAGGGAGAGAGGAGTGAGGAGGAGGGGGGGGGGGGGGGAGGAAGGCGGGGTGTGGGTGAGGAAGAGAGTAAGAGAGTGGGGGGGAGACAGGGGCGAGAGAGTGGAGTGGTGAGAGTTGCTGTTGTGTTAAAAAAGAGACAAGATTGCGGGGTCGATGGGGGTGGCCGGAGAAAGAACAGGGGGGGGGAGAGGAAGGAAGGAAGAAGAAGGAAAAAAAAAGGGAAAATGGGAGGAAGAAAGGGGGGGACGAGAGAGGGATAGAGAAGGGGAAGGGGAGGGAGTGGGAAGAAGGAGGGGGTGAGAGAGAAGATGAGGAAGGGGAAGGGGAAGGAGAGGGGGGGGGGGGGGGGGAGAGAGAGGATGGAGAAGGGGGAAAAGAGAGAGGAAGATAAGGGAGGGAGGGGAAGAAAGGAGGGAAGAGAGAGAAGAATTGATGGAGAGGGGGGAGTGGGCAGAGGACGAGAGAGAAGATGGAGAAGGGAAGTGGAATGGGTGGAAGAAAGGGGGAGCGAGAGAGAGGATGGAGAGAAGAAGAAGGGAAAGGGGAAGGGGAGGGTGTGCTGTGGGGAGAGGGCGGGGGGGGGAGGGGAGAGGGTGATCGTGCGTTCGCGTAAGCACCCGCGGATTCTCGCGGATTGCCTCGCGCGTCTGATTGATCTGTGTTCTTCCTCGTTGCATCATCGGCCCTTGCAACTGGTCGATGATGACGATGATGTTGCAAGCCAAGGTGTTCCCGGAGGGGCGCTTGTGTTGCATAGATGTGACTGTATTAGGAGCCTCTTCTGCGCGGACTTGAGGAGGGGCAGCGAAATTCTTCATTATTGTGGTCCAAGTGATGTCACCTTCATCTTCATCGTCGTATTCACCATCATCATATCATTATCATCATCGCCATCATATATCATTCATCATCACCATCATAATCATTATCACAATCACCATCATCATCATCACACCACAACCATCAATCACCACCACCATCCTCATCATCACCATCATCATTACCTTCATAATCACCATCATCAAGTACCACCACCTCCACCGCCATCCTCATCATCTCCATCCATCATCATCATCATCACCACCATCATCCTCATCATCATCACCACGATCATATCCATTACCATTACCATTGCCACCGCCACCCCGTCTCGTCAGCGAAGTGGGTGGGTTGAAGCCGAGAAGCTGCTCTGGCGAAGTGGGAGTCGGTCACAATAGCGGAGGAATGGAGGAATGTATTCGCATAACCCGTCCTTTTCTTTGGCTTTTTTCTTTCTCTGTTTTTTAGTTATTGGCGAGTCTTTGTCTACTTGTAAGGCTCCTCTGTTTTCCTTTTTTATTTTTACCTTTTCATCCTCCTCCTCTTCTTCATCTCTATTCTGTTTTTTTTTTCTTCTTCTGGCTCTTCTTCTTTCTCATCCTCCTATTCCTTTATTTTGATGTTATTGTTGTTGTTCCCCCTCTTCCTTCTTCTTCTTCTTCTTCTTCTCTTCTCTCTTCTTCCTCCTCTCCTCTCCTCCTCCTCCTCCTTCCTCCTCCTCCTCCTCCTCCTCCTCCTCCTCCTCTCCTCTCCTCCTCCTCCTCTCCTCCCCCCTCCCCCTCCATCTTCTCCTTGAAGATGATGTTTGCTGTTCTTTTTGATTCTTTATTACAGTCATATCAGTAACTGTAGACTGTATTTAGATTTCTTTTATTCTAGAGAGAGAGAGAGAGAGAGAGAGAGAGAGAGAGAGAGAGAGAGAGAGAGAGAGAGAGAGAGAGAGAGAGAGAGAGAGAGAGAGAGAGAGAGAGAGAGAGAACAGAGAAACAGAGAAACAGAGAGAGAGAGAGAGAGACAGAGAGAGACAGAGAGAAGAGAGAGAGGAGGGGGAAATAGAGAGCGAGAGAGAGAGAGAGAGAGAAGGAGGGGATCGTTCATAGTGGCTCCCTTGATACTCGTAGTGCGTAGAGCGGTCCTCCTCCCGTAGTCTGCTTTCCACTTTGGTTCATTTCTTTCTTTCTTTGTTCTCCTTCACTTCTTCCCTCTCCTCTTCTCCTCTCTTCTCTTGTCTACCCTCCTCTTCTCTTTCATCTCGAGAGATGGTTGGATAGTGTTTGTTGTTGTTGTTGTTGTGGTAGTTGTAATAATAGAAGTTGTAGTATTAGTAGATGTAGTAGAAGTGGTTGCCATGGCAATCGTTGTGGCATCAGGATTAGTAATAGTAATTGCTGTCGTTTTGTTAGCGGTAGCAGGAGCAGGAGTAGGAGTAGGAAGGGGAACGACCGCTGAAGTGGTAGTATTATTAGTTAGTGAGTAGAGTAGGGAAACGAGTATAGTAGGTAGTAGGAGTAGGAGTAGGAAGGGAACCGGACGAAACGACCGCCGAAACGAGCGCGAAGAAGAGTAGTTGTGGTAGTAGTAGTAGTAGGAGGAGTAGGAGTAGGAAGGGAAACGAGCGCCGGATAGTAGTAGGAGGAGGGAGGCGGCACCTGCCACTCCATCGCCGCGACCTTGAGAATGACTCCACAAGAGGCGGGGTCATATACGGGAGGAAGAGGGTGGGGGGGGGGGGGTAGAGGGGAGGCGTGTGAGGGTGTTTATGTGTCGATTCGGTTTGTTGATTCTTTTCATTCCGATTTCTGTGTCCCTCTGTCTATGTCTCTCACTTATCTCTCTCCCCCTCTCTCTCTCTTTCTCTTCTTTCTTTCTCTCTCTCTCTCTCTCTCTCTCTCTCTCTCTCTCTCTCTCTCTCTCTCTCTCTTCTCTCTCTCTCTCTCTCTCTCTCTCTCTCTCTCTCTCTCTCTCTCTCTATATATATATATATATATATATATATATATATATATATATATATATATATATATATATATGTGTGTGTGTATGTGTGTGTGTGTGTTTTATATAATTTCCTTTGCGTATTTGCATATTCATATACAATGCATGCATTGCTCATTTTCCTACATCATCTTTTGCTATACCGTCTCTGCCTCTCCACCCCCCACCCCCCACTATCCCACCCTCCCCGTCCCTCCTCTCCTCTCCCCTTCCCTTTCCTCTTCCCCTCTCCCCTTCCTCCCACCTTTCCTCCTCTCTCCTTCCCTCCCCCCTCCCATCCCTCCTCATCCCTCCCTCCCTCCTCTCCTTCCCTCCCAGAGCGCTCGGCTCGGACCCAAAAGGTCAGGTTGGGCTTCATTTTTCTTTGGCAGCTTTTGTAACCGTAATGACTCCGGCATTCCGATGACTGATGCTACTCACTCCCGCTGCAACCCTGCTTCCGGGGGGAGTAGGGGTGGGGGTGGAGAGTGGAGAGGGTGGAGGGCTGACACTGTCACCTTTGTGTTGATTTTTTTTTTTTTTTTTTTTTTTGTTGGTTTCGTCAGCGGTCTGTTGTGTTTGTTTTGTGTTGTTTTGTTCCGACTTTGCTCCTCCTTGTTTGGCTCTTCCTCTTCTCCTCTGTTCCTCCATTTTCCTCTTTTATCCCTGTTTCCTCGACCGTACCGTTGTGCCATTGTCTCTCTCCTGACCCACCCATTGCCTCTCTCCCCTCAACGCCCCTCCCCCTCCCCCCTCCCCCCTCCCCCTCCCCCGGCCATCATCTCGCATGTTTTTAGGACAATTTAGTCATTGTATTTCCGGTTAGTTAACCCGTTCTGTCCCTCCTCTTCATTCCTTTCTCCCCTCGCCCCCTTCCGTCTTTCTGTTCGTTTCCCCTATTCCAATCCTCTTGGTATCTCTCTCTTCTCGCTCTCTCTCTCTCTCTCTCTCTCTCTCTCTCTCTCTCTCTCTCTCTCTCTCTCTCTCTCTCTCTCTCTCTCTCTCTCTCTCTCTCTCTCTCTCTCTCTCTCTCTCTCTCTCTCCTCCCCTCCCCCCTCCCTCCCCCCTCCCCTCCCCCCTCCCTCCCTCCCTCCTCCCTCCCTCCCTGCTTCCCTCCCCGTCTCTCCCTCTTCTAAGTTTTAAAATAACTTCAGTGAGATAATTAGGAAGAGCAGAAGGAAGTGACTGAGGAATGAGCGAAGAATGCCTTTTTAGTTTTTTTTTTTCCTGGAAGTTAATGTTTTCATCGTGTGATGCAGTAATGGCGATTTCAGGGAAAGGGAGGATGTGCGTTATCTTCCTCCCTCGTTCCTTCTCTCTTTTTTTCTCTTTCTCTCTCCTCTTTTCTCTCTTTTCTCTTCGCTCTTCTCTGTTTTCCCTCACCTTCAGCATCACTTCTCCTCGCCTTTACTTCTTATTTTCCTCGTGGCTAATTTCCATTTTCTTTATCTCGTCTCCTTGTGAAACAAATAATTACAGACAAAAACAAAATACACAAAAAAATACAAGAATGATAATGAAGACGATGGTGAAGATGATGAGGGTGATGGTGATAAGAGTGCTGGGCACAAGAATAAGATTAAGCATGATGAAAAATACCAACAACACCAAGAGCATGTTTAGAGAAGTAAAAAAAAGAAAGAAGAAGAAGAAGAAGAAGAAGGAAAAAAATCGGTAAGAGCAACTGAATAAACAGGATAATAGGCGCGTGTTGGCGACTCGCGTGCCCAGCAATTGCCGTTAATGCAGATGCCCGCGTCAACTGCCAGCCGCGAAGTAGATGGGGAGGGCGGGGGGCGTTAGAAGGGAGGGGAGGGGAGGGCGGAGGAGGGGGGAGGGATATAGGGAGGAGGGAGGGAGGGGAGGGCGGGGAGGGAGGGATGGGAGGAGGTGAGGGATATAGGAGGGGAGGGGAGGGCTGAGGAGGAGGGATGGAGGAGGGGGGAGGGAGGGAGGGCTGAGGAGGGCTTGTTGGAGAGGGGGTGGGAGGAGGGGGATGGGGTATGTTGGGGGAGGGAAGGGGAGGGGTTGAGAGCGCTGGGAGTCGGAGGGTGGAGGAGATAGGGGGTTGGTGGTGGGGGGGGGGATGGGGAGATGTGGGGGGGAGGGGGCTATTCGCTCGCTGTCAGGCACCGTGTTCGCGGCAGTAATGTGATAGTGTAGATCGGCGGGGACTGGCTTGGGTTCTGTGCTGGTGGCGCTGTTCTTTTCCTTTTTTTCTTGTTCATTTTTCTGTTGTTTTTTTCTTTTTGTGTTTGTTTGTTTCGTGTTTTATGGTTTAGAAGAAAGATTGTTTATTATTATACGATTAATGCTTTGTGGGTTCTTCTTTCATACGTTTTATTATATACGTTTTGTCTTTTTATTTTTTATTTTTTTTTTTTTTTTTTTGTTTTATGCTTTTGATTGACGATTGGGTCGTTTTTTTTTACATAAAATTATCATGTCATCTGTTCATCATTGCCTTCATTTAGCCTCACGACTTGAAGTGGACATTGCATTTTAACTCTCAAGGCTTTCCTACGAAGTCGATCGTTTAGCGCCATTTTTAAAAGTGTTTCGGAGACTCGGGGCCCAGCCACCGCACCCTTATTCACTAGAGAACCAGCGCTGCGGCAACACGCAACAACCCCCCCCCCCCCCAAACCTCGTACCCCCCCCCCAACCCCGTACACCCCCCCCCCTGGACCACTAGCCCCCTCCCCCCCCCCCTCGCCTCCTCCTATGGCACCGCAGCCGAATATTGAATTATTCACGACCTTACCAGTCGTCGCCTCACGTTCAAGGGGGTCGTACTCTAACCTCCCCCCCCTCCTCTCCCTCATCATCACATTTCTTTCATTCTCTTATCATCTTCCTTACTTCCCCTTTTCCTCTTTATTCTCTTCCTTTTCTTCCACTTCCTCCTTTTTCCTTCTTCCCTTCCTTCCCTTCCCTCCTTCCCCTCTTCCTCTTTTCCCTCTTCCCTTCCTTCCGCTTCCTTCTTTACCCCTTCCCTTCCCCCCTCCTCTCCTCCTCTTCATCCCATCTGTCCTTCACTCATTTTTCTACTACATTTTCTTGCTCTTTATTGTATCATCTTCCGTGTGTCTTGTCTCATTGTTCCTTTCGTAATTTTCTCTCGTATTTATGCTGCTTCGATGGGAGACGGTTTTATTTTTATTGTATTTTTTATTTTTTCATTGCCTTGTTTTCCTATCGATTGCTGTTCCCTTTTTCTGGCATCCGTAAAGCTTGTTTGGTTATTCTGCTTTTGTTTATTTTCTTTCGTTTTTCTTCTGCTTCTCGTTTTTTCGTTTTCGAGTTTTTGTTTTCGTTTTTTTTTTTTTTATCGTGGCAGGAAGATTTTTTGTCTGGATAATCGTTGCCGTTAAGGAATGTCCGAGATAAGATGTTTGATGTTTAAACATTCTTCTCTGGCCGTATGTTCCTCTCCTCACCTCCCTCCCCCTTCCGTGCCCCCACCCTCCTCCCTCCCCCCATCCGTGTCCGTCCCCTCCTCCTCCCTCCCCTCCGCCCCCCCCCATCCCCCACCCTCCCCCTCCCCCCATCCCCCCACCTCTCCCCCCCACCCTCCCCCTCCCCCCTCCGTGCCCCCACCCTCCTCCCCTCTCCCCTTCCGTACCCCACCCTCCTCCCCTCCTCCCTCCGTGCCCCCACCCTCCTCCCCTCCCCCCTTCCGTGCCCCCACCCTCCTCCACTCCCCCTTCCGTACCCCACCCTCCTCCCCTCCCCCCATCTGTGCCCCCCCTCCTCCCCTCCCCCCTTCCGTACCCTCCCTCCGCCAGCCCTTGCCGGTCGGGGGGGGGGTGTAAGAAGGGGACAATGGAATGTCTCAATCAATGATGACGTAAGAGCAACGGGGGGGGGGTTGATGGAGGGGGGAGCAGAGGAAGGGTTGTGTTTTATGACGAGAATTTTGTTATTGTCAAGGTTGCTTGAGAGTGGGGGTCGCGGGTGTCTTTTGTCACATTCCGTATAGTTAAAGATTTATATATTCGTATATGCCGTTGGTAATGTTTCTTTTTTCGTCGTTATCTCCGTTGCTATTTACCACCGCCAACCTGTTTTATCAACATTCCGTGTCAGAGGCCCGAGAGTCAGCGGTGTATCCCCAGTTTATCCAAGGCCCCAGTCTACCTCGAAAGGCGTATGCTTGTCAGCGCGTTTTAATACCAACAGGCTAAAATTAGACGTGACGTCATCCCCGGAGATCAGCTGGGGGGGGGGGGAGGGGTAATCCACCGGCGTCTCTTGTCCGTCTCTTGTCTGTGTCTCGTTCGCGAAAGAGGGAAGGAGAACAATGATGGATAGCGCGGATCACCCCCATGGACCCATCGTTATGTCCGGGTTGTTTTCCCATGTGGGCGGGGGTGAGTCAGCTCTTGTGGTGGGGGTGGGGGGAGGCGGGGATCCTGTCCAGGTGACCACTTGGACCAGCTGATGTCACGGGGGAATGGGGCTGGGTGCGCTGTAGGGAATGATGGTGGTGGTGTGAGGAAGGAGGAGATGGTGATGATGAGGAGGAGGAGGATAGGAAGGATGGTGATGATGAAGAGAATGATGGGTGGTGGATGATGATGATGAAGAGGAGGAGGATGGATGGTGATGATGATGAGGAGTAGAGGATGATGATGAAGAGAATGATGGTGGGTGGTGAGGAAGAGAGATGGTGATGGTGATGATGAGAGGATGTGATGATAATGAGGAGGAGGAGGATAGGAAGGATGGTGATGATGATGATGAAGAGAATGATGGGGGTGGTGAGGATGATGATAAAGAGGAGGAGGAGGAGGATGGTGA
>NW_020868417.1:186323-188823 GCF_003789085.1 Penaeus vannamei
TATTATCATTATCATTATTGTTATTATTACTGGTATTACTTGTGTTATTATTATTTTATATTATTTTAGTAATAATTGTATTTTTGCTGTTCTGTCTTTCCTTTTTGGCAGTGAGAGATAGCAAATAACTGCCCCTTGATCGTTATTCTTCTCAGCTATGGAATAAGCAGTAGAAATTGTTTTCTCAAATCAGAAGGTCAGAGAGCCCCCTCCTCCCTCCCTCCCCCGCATGCACACTTATATATCCCCTTCCCCTCCTACTTCATCACCCCCTCCGGCCCCTTTCCCTCCCCTCCTCCTCCACCGGCCCCCCCTCCTCCCCGGACGAACAATATACCCCTCCTCCTCCCCCTCCTCGTCTACCCTCTCCTCCCCCGCAAACACACTTTTACACCCCCCCCCCTTCCCCTCCCGCCACCCGACAATACCCAAGGCTCCTGCATGTCCACTTTCACCCGACAGGACTTTCGCCCATCTCCCCCTCCCCCCCCCCTCCCACATCTTTTGTGCCCGACGTCACGTGCCACCTCAGTAGAGGGGCGTTTGCGTCTGTTTTTGAGTGATTTTTCATTTTCCTCTGTCTGTGTGTTTGTCTGTTCTGTCTATCGCTCTCTCTGCTGTCTGTCTGTTGCTTCCTCTCTCTCTCTCGTCTGTCTTATCTTCTCTCTCTCTCTCTCTCTCTCTCTCTCTCTCTCTCTCTCTCTCTCTCTCTCTCTCTCTCTCTCTCTCTCTCTCTCTCTCTCTCTCTCTCTCTCTCTCTCTCTCTCTTGCTTCTACCGTATTCCAATTATTATGCGCACCATAGGCTGCGATAAATGCACTGAATGACCACGAATTTAATTTATTTTTCTCTTCACCAGGTAAGAAGTGCGACTTCCAGAAGGTTCTTAGAGGTACGTGCACCTCGGGCTGTGACAAGAGGTCCCCGCCGTTTCTGGCAACATTGTAAGTAATGGCTCCCTCTCTCTCATCTCTTTAAACAGTGTTGCTGTGTTGAAGTCGTCAATCTGCGTTCATTATGCTTTTTTGACACTCGTTGAAAAGCTTTTTGAGGGGCGGAGGAGCAATTCTCGGGTATTACGCGCTGCCTCTTTATCACCTGGATTAAAACTTGGATAAAAAAGTGTAAAATAAAATTGGGCTGAAAGTTTCCCC
Source organism: Penaeus vannamei (assembly GCF_003789085.1). Classification (NCBI taxonomy): domain Eukaryota; kingdom Metazoa; phylum Arthropoda; class Malacostraca; order Decapoda; family Penaeidae; genus Penaeus; species Penaeus vannamei. The sequence goes on from NW_020868417.1 coordinate 187,479, forward strand.
ATCCGACACTCGGGTAAGGGGCAGTTGCCGGTGGTTATTATTCTCCCCCCTCCCCCCCTCTCTCTCTCTCTCTCTCTCTCTCTCTCTCTCTCTCTCTCTCTCTCTCTCTCTCTCTCTCTCTCTCTCTCTCTCTCTCTCTCTCTCTCTCTTCTCTCTCTCTCTCTCTCTCTCTCTCTCTCTCTCTCTCTCTCTCTCTCTCTCCGCGCGCGCGTTCGTTGTAAGGTGAACTGCGGTGTTTTTGGGCTGCGGAGTGTCAGGCTCTTGTTTATGTCATGGGATAGCGTGTTGTATGTTTATTTTTTTATATAAGTTTCTTCTTGACTGTTGTTACCATAACATGCGTATAGGATCAGGATGCATGTGTGTGTGTGAGTGTGTGTGTGTGTGTGTGTGTGTGTGTGTGTGTGTGATGTGTGTGGTGTGTGTGTGTGTGTGTGTGTGGTGTGTCTGTGTGTGTGTGTGTGTGTGTGATGTGTGTGTGTGTGTGTGTGTGTGTGGTGTGGTGTGTGTGTGTTTGTTTCTGATATCTTGTCCTCGCGGCGGTTCTTGAGTATGGCGCGGGAGAGTGAGTGATACTCTCTCTCGTTAATGCGATGAAGTGGATAGAATAAAAAGGGGAAGCAGGTGAATAATGCTGATAAGGAGGGGTAAAGAAAGCCGAAATGTTAAAAAAAGGGAAAACTAAGTTAGGAATACGTAATCGTAGGCGTCTGTTCTCAGAATTCACTTCATGGGGCGAAGTAGGCCTACAAGACAATGCGATTTTTCCTTTTAGGGGAGGAGGTGGTGTAAAATAGGCCTACAAAACCGTTCCACTCTCCTCTGGTCCGTGTTATTGTAGCAGCTATTACTTAAAAGAGCTTTCATTCCTGGACACCGTCAGGCTGTGGCCCTCGAGCTCTTATCCTTGGAGTGATAAACCCGAGTGATAAGAAAGGACGCCACGGACCAAGCGAGGATTTGGCCGAACGAGAACAGCGGCCGCTCGATGCCTGTTCAAGCCCGCAGCGTTCTTGTCGGAGAAACGTTTTCGAGGCGACGTTTGAGAAAGGACTGGTGGGTCCTTGCGCTGGTGTCCCCAAGAATTACGTCTGAAGAGATTGTTTTTTTTCCCTATATTTTTTCCTATTTTATATAAATAGCAGGGAATAGATAAAAAAGCGATGCGTTTTACACACGTACAATATGTCAATTACCTCTCAGTCAAAACAATAGATTGGAAACAGATTAGTTATCGCTTATTTCCGTTGCTGCAAAGAATGCATCTTTTGTTTGCTGTTGGAATTACGGAGACGCCAGTTTTTTGTCTCCCTTTTTCGTTTAAGTGAAATGAATTTTCTTGTGT
>NW_020868417.1:240243-255243 GCF_003789085.1 Penaeus vannamei
TGGCACGCCGTGAGCCAAGACACTTCAGGGTAAGGTTCACAATATCTCGTAGGCATCACTCTTTTGCAGCTGCACAGGTTTAATATTTAGTCTGTTCAGTAGGTCATTCTCAGTAACACACCTGTGAGCCCATGTCTATTACCTTCACTAGGGGACACTGCTGCTTGCAATCACCACTCCTGAGACGGCACTCACAAGTGTGGTGCCAGCAAAATCTCTTAAAGTGACCTTGCTTTCTGCAATTATGGTAGGTTGCATCCCTGGCCGGGCATAGTCTTGTGAGGGGCGTGTGTCATGCCACAGTTTCTCGCAACATCGAGATGTGGCTATCCTAACCTCTCGCCATGAGCTACTGCTTGTGGTATCTTTGCGGGCCACACACGTATGAGCAACACATAACCTTAAGGCGTCAACAGTGTTTTTTTGTGTCACATATTTGGTATACTTACTGTTTCAATGCATCACTTGAAGCTACTGTAAGCTTTGATAGCAGCAAATATTGTGATATTGGCACTTCACTTGAGGCATTGAAACCCGCAGTCAGTACCACTTTGCACACACCTTGTGAAGAAATCACCGACCCCTCTTCCTGTCCTTCGCATGCACTAAAAAATTCCGACTTGCACTTCCTGGTTGGGGGTGTGGAGCACTAGTCTTCTTATGGCGTCCTAACGTATTTTTTTTTTTTTTTTTTTCCACTTCATTCATCGTCACATGTAAACTTAGAGTTGATGGCTTGCTGTAGGGCTGGGACACAGAGGAGTCTGATGTGATGTGCTGCTTCTTGTGGCGGCCAACATTCCATGGGTCACCTCCATGATTTAAAAGTCGCATTTTTCTGAGAGGGACACCTGGATGTGGGTCCTCCTGGTCCGCATGCGCTAAGGTCAGCCATGTCTGACTGCACTCCTGTGACATAACAGGAATTACCACGGTTGATGGCCAGCTCTTTTACTGTATTGGTTATTTTTGCGATTGGTACCAGCATTTTGAAATATATCATGGAGAGCCTTTGATATCTTATGGTGAGTTGTACTGTGTTAAAAATACCCAGTATGAGTACGAATATGCATTTGGAGAAGGTAGGTAGGAGAATTGCAAGTGGCAACTTGATAAATGCCTGTCACACGAGAAGAAACATAAGTTGTAACTGGTGGAACAGACGGCTCCATTTCCAAAGTCTAATGGTGACAGACAGGTTAAAAGATTATCACACGTGACAGATATCAAAGATTTTGTCATCACCAAAGCCCTTAGGGGAGTAGAATGCTGGACTGATCGCAGATTCATCCGTGCGAAAGTAAGGTAGTTTTAAAATTCGCTACCTAAACGAAAATAGGCAAAAAATAAAAAAATAAAAGCTAAACAGATCTTTTCACAGCCCAACTAAACGTGCTGAACTCCATGAGGCCCTTTTTTACATTTCTTAGCTCCCCTATTTTCATCCTGAAAATCCCTCACTTGAGCAGATAGTTGATGATTGGAAAACCTTTACAAATAAAATTTATGCAACAGCTTCTGAGATATTCGGATACTCTAGGAGAAGCCATGAAGATTGGTTTGATGATGCCTGAGATCTTAGACATTATCCGGAAAATAGAACCCATGTGACCTCACTCAATAATCATCTTCTTCAGTTCTACAGAGACAATTTCAACAGCTATGTCAAGTACAGTGATCACTCAGAACAAAACAGAATAAATGGTGGTGTAAAAAAAAATCAATTGAAATCCAACAGTTTCCTGAGCTCAATGGCTACTACAACATTTATTAGGATATAAAATCGATATACGGTCCATCACAAGCTAATACAAGTCTTTCTACTGAAGTTTTTAAATTTGGAGGTTATGCAATATAATGCCGATTTCACTCCCTAATCAAGAACCTTTGGGAAACTGGACATGTACCTCAGACCTTAAAAGGTCCAACAATACAGATTATTTATAAACACTAAGGTAGCAATGCAAGTCCCAGCAAATACAGCGGTATCTCACTTCTGGATGTTGCTGGCAAAGTTTTACACATTCTTCTATCTCGCTTTCTCTCCTCCATAACAGTCATTATAGTAATAGAAACAGTAGCAATAATGATAAAAAAATAGTAGCTATACTATTAATAGTCACAAAACAATATTAATACTATTAATGATAACAGCAGTCATAATGATAATAATTGCTATTATAAAGATGATTATGGTCATAGGAACAACATATCACATATAAACAACATTAACAATAATATTCTATTTTATCTACGGCACTAATTTCTATAACAAAAGGTATTACAGCTGTAGGTGCCCAGGCATAGGTATTCTAAACTTGGACACTGGGTAAACCGTGATAGATCGCAAATGTTTCAGAGTGCAATTTTATTGCTCGGACGTTAAAGCACAAAGTTGCCTGCTTATCACTGCGATTCTTTGCTTGAGTGCGCATACATCGCCCTGGAGGCCCGCAATGACCTCGTCCAAGCTCGCAATCTCGGCGCGCATGTCGAGCTCTCGCTGGTTGCCTTTCTCCCTGTTGCGGTGAGCTTTGATGGCCCTCTGCCTCTTTTTCTCCAGCTCCTGGTCGGCCTGAGGCTTCCACTGATAGACCCGCTGCTTGCCTGACGGAGGGAGCTTCAGCAAGTGAGGTTACCAGGCGCCTTCGATGTTCTACGGGAGGGTTGTCTACAGCATCGAGCTGGGGGCCGCAAGTGCCGACTTCGATGGTGGCGATGTTGACGGGGCACTGCTGGGGCCCATCGTGGCCGTCTAGCGCGGTGTTCACAGAAGAGTCGCCCGCATTCAGAGAGCAAGCACCGCCAGAAAGAAAACTCGCCAACGGTGATCATTTGGAAATGACCAAGTCATTTTGGTCTCACTAAACTCTGCGGCAGCGTGTTGAAAGGCAGTGGTCGCCTCAGGCGGCGCTTCCCCCGTTTCTACGTCTCGTCCTGGGAGCTCGTCGTCCAACAAAGCGAAATCAAAAGAACTAAGGACGTGCCTAAAAAAGCCCCCGATGTGTGCTCGAGGAACGGCACGGTTTGCGTTATTGTCAGGCGACGGTGATGCACACGACATCGTACTGGCAAATGGAAGAGTTGATTTTGGCGCAGCGACACTTCTAAATAGAGCCAATGACTGAAACGGGAGACTTTATACAATTTTAGCGATTGCGGGGAATTGTGCCCTTCCTGGGAAATCTACGATTTTCTTGTACAGAAATATTCGGGGATGATCCCTAGAGCATTTCATTGTCATTTCCTGCGGTTTGTTTTTTTTTATCCCCTTATTGCTGCTTTTTCAATACATGTAATGATGCACACACACACACACATATGTGTGTGTGTGTGTGTGTGCGTGTGATATATATTTATTTATATTTTATATATACATATATACATACACACACCAACACACATACACACACACACACACACACACACAGACACGCACGCACGTACGCACACACACATACATACATACACACGTATGTGTAAAAATATATACATATTTGTTTTATATTTATATTTATACACACACACCCAAACACACACACACATACACACACACACACATATACACGCGCGAACGCGCACACACACACACACACACCACACACACACACACACACACACACACACACACACACATATATATATATATACATATATATACACATATATATACATATATATACATATATATACACATATATATACATATATATAAATATATATATATATATATATATATACAATATATATATATACATATATATACATATACACATAGATATATATACATAAATTTAAATATGTTTATATGCATATACAATATAATGATGCATACACAAGCGCGGCACACACCACACACACACACACACACACACACACACACACACACACACACACACACACACACACACACACAGATAGATAGATCTTTATTACCACAAATGTACATGGATATATCATGGAAACAGACATGGAGATAATATAACAATACAAATAATTAAACAGCTTCCTATAGGGACTTTGAAGCTTAAAATGAATATATAGTCCATAAAATTACTTTAAAAAATCTCAGTATAACCTAGAATATAATCCTTTAACTCATTTGAATAAAATTCAAATATAAAACCATCACCCATTATTTACAACTTAGTTACAATAAGAACAATAAAAACGTTAAATTGTGATTATTACACAGCAATCATGATCATGATTAAGTACATCAAAGATGAAAACAACTTGAAAACAAGGAGACAATAAAAAAGACAACCTAAGACTTTTTGATGTTAATACACTGAGAAATCGTCAGGATCAACTATTAATGAACACACAACCATTAAGAACATAAATATGTATCAAATAAACGAGAAGTGGAATAAAATGAATGACATTAAAAATCAGAACAAAACATGATGATAATTAGATATAAAAGATCAGAACAAGTTAAACGAGACAGCACAATGACAGCCTAAGAACTAACCAAAAAACATTAAGAACATAAATATATAGCAATTAAACGAGAAGTGAGTTAAATGAGGTTACTTTTTAAAAAGACCGAGGCTCATATTCTCGAAAGATGAATTTACTGGGTTATGCATACACTACCATAATTTCATAGCTAATTTTCGCAGCGTTATCTACATCTTTCGGCATTAACTGTCGCCATGATCTAACGTAGTATTTGTCTCTAAGTGGCTGGTGAGAGGACACGATTCTACCACGTGCAATTCCGTTTGCACGGCACCGCACGGGCACAGCCGCTCCTCCAGGGAAGGCGCCCCCGGCCCGCCGATTCCAGCGGCTAGTTTCTATTGCCAGATTATGGCCACACACACGGAGTCTGGTAAAAGCTACTCGATGAATTTCTGCGGCATACTTTCTCGCGCTATATATATCGTGTACAGTAAAACTGAGGTTTAGTGAAGCGTACGTCATCTTACGAGATGCATTAGACTCTGCAACTGATTGTTTAATCAGAGCCATTGAGATGCCTACGTCATCAGTGTCATTCGAAACTAGATCTCTTATAGTTCGGCTTGTAGGCGTATTAGCTTCTAAAGCCAGCTTCACAGCATAAACCCAAGGATCGTCCACCATTTCTCTCCTCTCATTCCACATACTTCTAAAAAACTTCCGTTGCCCATGGGTCACGAGCACCTGTAAGAGTGGCATGCCTAATTCGAGGTAACACGTCGTTGCAAGTTGACATGCGCACACCAAGGAGCTGTTTAATCCTCCAATTATATAACTTAACAGGTTTTAAGCTGCCGTTCACCCAAGACTCACAACCGTAAAGTATGGATGGCATGAGTGCGGCTTCAAAGTCTCCTCTTGACATAGAAAGGGATGTCTGCATTCCTTCTGATAAACGAAATGAACTGAAGAATATGCCACATCTTGGTCTGTGCCTGTGCACCGATGGATGATGAGATGGATCCGTCGCTAGTGAATACGCTGCCCAAATACACATATCTCTCGCACCACTTTACCGTCATTCCGTCCACACACACACACACACACACACACACATACACACACACACACACACTATATTATTTACGTACATGCATGCACACGCACACACACACACATACATACATACATACATATACATACATACATACACACACACACACCACACACACACCACACACACAACACACACACACACACACACATATATATATATATAATATATATATATATATATATATATACTTATATGCATATATGTATATATACTATACATATATAAACATTATATATATATATATATATATATATATATATATATATATATATATATATATATATATCAACACACACACACACGCACGCACGCACGCACACACATATGTTGTGCCACAATGTCACACAAGAATATTATTTAATATTTTGGGGGCTTCTCAGTGGCATCAACATAACTCAACTGCGCTAAATGGGTTTTAAACCATGGATAACTTTCTACCCTTTTTACCAATATTTTGGAGTGGAGGCTACCAAAAGCTGAAATGTAAATCGTATATTTTATTATCAAAATTCAGTGAAGACTACAAATAGGTTACTGATACAGATTGAGTGAGGCGGGGGCAGGAAATATGGGATATTCTCCAGAGCGGAGCAGGCAAGGGTCAAGTTATAGGGTAGGGAAGAATGGGACAGAAGGTAAAGGTCATGGAAAACACGGTCACACAAAATATATAAATCAAAAGTAGGCATTACCTCAAAAGAAGTGATGAATCTATTCAGGTGACTGGCAAACCAAAAATCTCTCAATTTCTCGTTATACTTCAAAATACTCCACCATTCAGTACATCCTAAACACATCAACAAATAAAGGAGCAGCACTGGGAAAAGAATCTAAATGTAACCACTCTGGCCTTAAACCGAGCTACTTCCACGATCAAGACAAATCAGTGTCCGACCTCCAACAAAGCCCAGCTACGACCCGCTAAAAACAGGACGCTCCTCTAGATACTACAAAACAGTTACATCCACTTTACCAAAATACTGTACAAAATAATATATTCACACAATCCCATAGTCATGATGACAATAAACTTCTCAAATACAAATTTTAACATAAAAGAATCCATTTTCATTCCCGTTGAGCCACAAACCTTACACAAAATTAGACGCACTGCAACTCGCCACTTTGCGCGCCAAATTCAAATTTGACTGCTTAACAATATATATGTGTGTGTGTGTGAACAGACAGATAGATAAGGCCGGATTAAGAAACATGGAAGTCTTAAGCACTTGACATATTTTGGTGACCCAATATATTATTTATTCCAAATATAGACAATAATAATCTATAAAAGTAATTCTTACTTCAAAATGAAAACGTGAAGTAATACATGTTTTGTATAACAAAAGTTGGTCCCATATCCATCTGGTCGTAAGGGACATTCTTTGTTGATTCACAGCTGAGTCGAGTGAGAGGGCAGCCGGGCGCGAACCCAGGACCACTGGGCTACGTTTTGTATATTTCCACATTTTTTACATTTAAAAAGTTTTCTTCTTGCGTGACATCTGATATAGGATAAGGCATCCAACCTGAATTGTTGCATAGGTTTCTGATGGTATTTTAATATGTATCAGCCGAGAAGAGGAACATACATGAATATAAATATGTGTGGTGTGTGTGTGTGTGTGTGTGTATACTTATATATATATATTATATATATATATATATATATATATATATATATATATTTATATATATATATATATATATATATATATAATATATATATATATATATTAATATATACTTTTATAATATATATATATATAATATATATATAATATATATATATATTTATATATTTATATATTAGCAATTTTGACCATTAATGCTTATACTGTACGAAAGGCATGTCTATATTTAGACAGGTACACTCAGTATTGTCTTAGGCAATTATTTGATGAAGTTGTGCATGACTGAATCTTGGTTTTACCCTTTTTATTGCACTGATGTTATGGCGCACATATGGGTGAAACTAATAAAACTCAGCTGAGAAATTAGTGGTCAGGTCCTTTAAGGTTAAGCTTTGACAACAGTAGCAGTAGATAATGAAGTCACTGAGGTAATATTAGGTTGCACATCATTTACAAAACAAAATGCCATATATTTTTGTATATCTCTTTTACCGCCAACCAAATTCAGTGAATGAGCTCCACAGGGAACGTATGTAGCAGCCAATTGTTTGTTTTTTCTTTCTTTCTTTCTTTCTTTTTGCTTCACCCGCTTGTAATCCCCAGGCAGGTTGGCAACGTTGTCATAAGACTGACCCCTACATTTTGAACAGTCTAGCTGACAACTTTTATGTAAATAGTGCTACACCTGATTTACCGTATCCTCGCCGCTATGATTTTCATTTCCATAATGATTATAAATCTAACAGGCTGTCCATCCTTTAATTACCCAGGAACAACACATGACTGACCTAGATGTAACATATCTGGAGTTGAATCAAGTGGCAAATTAAAATAACCGATTTTCCTTCACAACAATAAGCACATCGACTTCTTGAGCAATCAGTTGAAATAGTACCTTTGCCAGATTCTCCAAATGTCGCAGTTTTATCTTCAAAAAATGGAATCAAATTGATTTTTGAGCTTAAGAAATCCCGAAAGAAAATTCCACTTTGTAATGCACTTAATCTTTTAACTGTCCTCTAAAAGTCAAACCGCTTCAGCTAACTTACGAATAACATCTTGGCAGGCCTCAAGACATGTTTTCAGTAATCTCATTCTTCCTGAATTTGATTATTCCACTGTTGACCCTACACCTTGTCTGCGAATTTTGCTAATCACTCTCTTATAACAAAACTTTATTTTGAAGGAGAATATAGTTTATAAATGCAATAGCCAGTCTTTCTCTCATTTTTTACAATTGGCTTTCGTCCCAACAAAAAGTTTATACGAACAGTATCTCACTAGTTTGCCACTACTAAGATACCGGTAAAACTTGCCAAAGTGTCCATTGTGTTGTTGGCAGTCGCTGGGTCAGCAAGCAGTCCAATAAACCATGTCATCAGTCACCAGTGCATGCTTGGGCACCTACAGCTGTAATTGGATAATAAAATCAATATTGTGGAAACAATTGATTATTGTCACTGTTGTTAATATTTTATATTGTGTTATTATGACCATAATCATCTTTATGACTGCAATAATCACCATTATGATTATTAATACTATCATTATATTTGTTATTATATTCATTATCATTATTGTTGCTTTTGTTATTATGATTCTTTATTTTCTATCATCATTATCATCATCATTGTTATTATTATTACTATTATTTTTATCCTCATTATCATTAACATCATCATTATCATTATTACTATTATTATTATCAATATCATTATTATTTTTTGTTATTCTCATCATTATTATTTTTTGTTATTCTCATCATTATTATTTTTTGTTATTCTTACCATCATTATTATTATTGTTATTATCAATATCTTGATTATCATTATTATTATTGTTATTATCAACATCTTGATCATCATTATCATCATCGTAATCGTCATCGTCATCATTATCATCATCATCACCGCTACCACCTCCAGTATCATTATCATCATCACCATCGTCATTACTAATTTCATTACCATTATTGTGAATACTCATAACTCCGTAGAGTTATAGCTGTTGGTTTGTTAGCGTGTTACCCAAATACATGTAATGTGGGTTTGGTGTAATTGTTAATAACTCTCAGGTGAGTTAAGAGTGATCCCGTAGTCACGATAAAAGAACAATGAAATAACATCACTGGCTGACTAAAATGCAACATGAAAAAGAGCATCCACATTAAACATTTATTTCTCTCAAACTCAAAATACAACCAAACACAAGACAACACGCCATACCCTTACTCGAGAGCAGAGGCCGCCCGCCACACCACGAGAAGCACGTCAGTCAGCCAAGAATCCAATTAATTTAATTTATCAAATAGCGTATGGTAAATTTTTAATAAATTAAGAAATGTATGAAAAAATAGAACTGTACAAAAAAGGGCAAATAAAAGAAGTAGATAGCAGGAAAATACGAACGAGTGAAAGAAGGGATCCGTGAGAGAAAACGGAGAAACACGAAGGCAAAACGAGAGAAAAAACAAAGCTAAGGTGAATTAAGCGAAGACGAGAAGGCAAGAATATGACAAGGTAAATATGGAATGTGAGTTAAGTAGTGTATAAATAGTGTTATGTACAGAAGGAGTAGTGTAGATGTTGAGGTAGATCAAGGACCAGTGGGAAAGGTAAGTCAAAGGAATATATAAAAAAAACGTATATTCTCATTAAAAAATGCACAGACACACAGGAAAACAGCAGAACCACGTCATCTTGGAGGAGTCCGTAGATTATCTAAGTGACGATCCGTAACGTCAGGGGAACAAGCGGCCCGAAAGCCTGCTTAGATGACCCGGGGAAATTCACTACAATTATCACTACCATAATCATTATCACACATTTACTGTCACATCTGGTTTTGCGACAGGAATCGAGGAGGCGGGGCTAAGCTTCGGAGTTATATTCAAACCCACGTGGGACAGAAATCAATGGACAAACACGTGAACAGATATAAAGCATGTGGAATATAATATATAACAGTATAGACCAGCGAAAGTCCCAGAATCTGGAGGAAACAATTTTTTTGGAACTTTTACCTTTAAGAGGCTGTAAGCTTGTATATCATTATCAGTTGAGATCGTATAATATTCTAAGTCCACAGTACAGCGTAAAGGCGTAGAAAAAAATCTATAAGATAAAAAAAATAACCGTAAGCAGTTGTTAGATTCCCGGGAATGGGGTGGAGCTAAAGTTTTTTTTTTAGCAATACCGTGTCAAATAAGGGATCGAAAGGAAAATTCACAGACAGTTCTCTCTCTCTCTCTCTCTCTCTCTCTCTCTCTCTCTCTCTCTCTCTCTCTCTCTCTCTCTCTCTCTCTCTCTCTCTCTCTCTCTCTCTCTTTCTTTTTTTTTTGTCTAGACAACTTTGAGCCATCGGTAGCAGGACCAGCGGAAATTCTACTTCACACACCTACCTTTCGCTTCCCCTCTCCCTTTCCCTTTCCCTTTCCCTTTCCCTTCCTTCTACCTGTCCCTCTCTGCTATCTCCTGTCACTCCTAAATCCTTAAAATCCTTCCTCCCCCCTTATGTAACCACTACGTCTGTTCCCCATCCCCCACTTCCCTATTCTTTCTCCTAAAGCTCCCCCACCTCCTTCACTCTCCTATCCCTTTCCCTTCCTCCCCCACCCCCTTTTTTCTAAACCCTCTTCCTCCTCCCTTTCACTGTACGCATCACCTTTTCCTTCGTGAGTCCCTTCGTTTTCGCTCTTTTCCGTTCCCCTTCCCCGTTCAGCCCCCTTCCCCATTTCCCTTTCTCTCTCTCTCTCTCCCCTTTCGTTTCTCTCTTCCTTTCCTCATCCCCTCCGATCTTCCTTATTATAAACTCCCCGTCGGATACTCGCATAAGTAATAGTAAAAAAAGTGCATAAACTGAGTCAAAATACGTTAGTGTAGTGTACTTGCCTCGAAGAAGAATGACGATATTAATGATGATAATAATATAATAATAATAATAATAATAATAATAATAATAATAATAATAATAATAATAATAATAATAATAATAATAATAATAATAATAATAACAATAATAATAATGATAACAGATAGATTAGGTTTCTCATAAATTTGTGTCATTCTTCAGTATCTATATTGTCTATTACACTTTACACCAAAATGAATTTACTTAACCCACATGCCTGGAATATAAATCATAATATATGATGCACTTTTAACATAAAAACTTTACGTGCCAAATATTAGCGTACCTACTAACGGACGGACGAAACAAGCTAAATTCATAATATAGTGATTATCATTATTATTATAATTATCATCTTATTCTTATTATGTTTTCAAATATCATCATTAGTAGCAGCAGCTGATAATATCATCATCGTTATCGTAGCCCTGTCATCATTGTCATCGTCATCAAGATCATCATTGGCATCATATATACGTCCTTTCTCCATTACTAGTTCTTATATGTATATTGCTATCATTAGCAAAAGAGCAGGAATTTCACGAAGACAATTATTTTCGCAATATGCGTCTTGAATATAAATGGAAGATCTTGAAGGAAATAATGAGATTGTATTGTCAACTAAAACTAATATGAAAAATATTCGTCTGCAATCTCTGTTTTGAATAACTCATTGCAATAATCCTCCTTAAGCAAGCTAGAAGATTTTACCAAAGTAATAAGCCTTGGGTAATGTGTATATTCACGGAAGACCTAATGATGGTAATGAAATGCAATGCGTGAATCAAACATATAAAAAGATATAATAAAAGTCGTTGTTGCGGATTATTACTTCATCAAAGCAAAAAGGAAAAAGGTAAGTAAATAATCATTGTACGCTACAGCTGAACCAGTATTACGTGACCAAGCAAAGATGATGAAATGAGATATGAGTCCTATAACAAGATAATGTAGCCCGAATATACTGTAATTTAAAAGCAGAAATGAGTCTCGTAGCCGCTGAACCTTTGCCACTGTTTCCCATGAAGATGACGAGAAGGATAATGACTTGAAGAAACCAAGTGACGGAAAGGAGGAAGCACGAAGAGCCCGGAGTCCGCAGAAGGGGATTGGAATATTTCGAGCCCAATAAGTACTTACGAAAATGCGAAATTACTGGAATCTCATCAGAACAATCGCAGGTCAGAATAAAGGCAGTCGTTTCAAGGAGAAAAGAAAAGAGTAATGGTTTATGGTGGATGGGAAGAATTAATATCGACGTTCATCTTGATAATGACTAGAAAGGTAATATTACAAAGAAGAGGAACTTTTGTCTTACTCTAGAAGACAGGATACAGATAGGAAATGGGTGTTTTTGAACATTCAATATTTGGTTATTAACAAATGATGTGAAAAGAAGCAAAGAAAGCAAAAGTGCTTAGCTATGACTACAGGATAACAATACAATATACAAACGGAATGTTTTTATAGATCAAAATGAACCTATCAGGAGTTTAATGCCAAGGCAAGGAAAGTTATTATAAGTGGAAAAGGCAGATTCTGGGAATCTGCGACGGGAAAAGGAACATAACCAGCAGGCAAATTGTTACAAGAACAAGAAGTTGCCACACCGCAACTGCAGGACGACTTTTAGTATTCAGCGGTTGAGGTGCGACGTAGAAATATTCTTCATTGAAAAACCTCAGAGTCGATGTAGGGATTTCTGGTTATGGAAACTAATCGCAAATCACTAAAGAATAACAGTTCAGATGGATAAAACCTTGGTTGACAGAAATAATTTCTCCAAGTGAATGGCATGCAGCAATATTGCTATATCTGAAAGGTACCACAAGAGATTTGTGGACATCGTTGGACTGCCATTGTTTACCCTTATTGAAGAAGCTTAAACTAATATAACAGCAAAGTGAGTGTGCGGGTTCTTAGAAGGCAGACACTGTAAGCCAAGGGAAAAGTATTTCTTCCGTATGAAATTAGTCGGTCTTTTATTTCGGAACTTTCAAATGTAGTTTCCTACGATTTTTTTCCTGATTTTCTGATAGAGATCATAGGGATAATGATAGCAACCCTTGGCATGTATACCCTTACTGTTTGTGACAACCTCATGTTCCTGTGACAAATTAAAGACCTGAACTAAATATATTGCTGAGAGAGAACTTCCCAGAATTGGAAGCAGCAAAATTAAATACCTTAATTTGCCTATCTTCACATGAATTTTGCACTAACTGGATTTAATTACTATGTCGTTTGCGAGATCCTTGGAAGATTCTCATAATGAGGCTTTCACACAAAGAAAAATTTATGAAATTAATCATAAATGTCAAGTTGTCATTTCCATTAAATATTGCTGAATCAAGTACAAATCAGCCTTAAACCTAATATTAAAGTTTTACTAGTACTGAAAAAAACATGAGGAATGGATTCCATAGCCAAGAAAATCCCAATTAAGAGATATTGCACAACAATTATGACGAGGATGAACAATTCAATTTTCGAGGCGACTTCAGTGGCCTCCTGAGCAACCAAATAAAAACTGTCCTAGATCCCATTGAAGAAAAAACTGGATTTTTTCTAGGTTGACTTTGGGAGCGAAAGGAATGTCAAATTGACTAAATAGTTCTTAAAGATCGTAAATAAACCTATACCGGTTTAGTTACGGCTTGATCGATAACAGAGAGGCAGTTACGGTTCACCAAGTATTATGAGGCCTGGATCGTAGGAAAATCACACATAGCCCTCGATGAAGATTCACGATAGAGCTTAGGGCATGTATGCGTTAGAAGAGAGCTATTTCAAGGTGAAAGCCTGTCCCCTTTGCTTTTTGTGAGGGGGGGGGATATATTGTTGACGTTACTAATGAGGAAGTTGAATAAGATAAAGTAACAGAGGACCATTTATTTTCTCATGGTCAGTATCAAACTTCACGGTAAGACCCATGTCCAAATCGATTCATTATTTACGTGCATAAGACAGAAAACCTGTTTCGTTGAAATATCTGAAAGGAATTGGTCGATTGCGAATACGGTTGTGATTCTGAAGAGCGTAAGGGTGATACATTCCAAGGAAGGCCCAGCTGGTGAGCGACGGGAATTATTGTGAACAGTGTTGGCTTCCCTTTCTTGTGAAACTGAAAATCTATTTATGTGGGGAAAGAAGTGATGAAAAGTATATAGGAAATCATGAAAAAAATAGCTCATAAAAGTTTTAGATAAAAAGACCACTGTAGCACTATTGATATGGAATGAAAAGGAATTGTAATCCTTAAATATCAAAGAAATTATTTGAATTATGTATTCTATGCTAATTGCGACATAACCAGGTTACATCTGACAAAAGTTAGAGGAGAAACAGGATTAGAAATTTGTAGAAGTTGTATAAGACCAAGTTAACAGTTCCTAGTGGTATATGAAAACATTCGTTAGAGCCTTTGTTGTTATCAGTAAGAGGAAGAGGAAGAATTGAAAATTGAAAGACATTACGCATGTCTAGTATGTAGAAGCAACTGCTGATTTTGATTTAATAATATAAAAAAGGGAAGATGGCAGCTGATGAGCGATTTGAAGGCAGTAGAGACAGAGAAATTCATATTTTCGGTGCTCAGGAACAGGCACAGAAAACTAGTTTATATTAAAGGATACGAAATCACTGTAGTGACGTTATTGTGAAGAAAATGAGAGAATATAGATTGCATTATTAGAGAATACCTTTTTTTCTTACAAAAGTTCAATATGGTGACGTTGTGACAGTGATCAGTCGGACAATTATGCTAAAAATACGATATGAAAGGAAGTTTGAACTAATGTAAACCCTCCTCTCAAAATATCGTCGCGCAAATTTGGTTATGGTAATGGTAATATGTTATAGATTACATGGATAACAATAATGGTGTTTGTATTGGTGATGATAGTAACGATAATGATATTAATGATGATA
>NW_020868417.1:260243-267743 GCF_003789085.1 Penaeus vannamei
AACGACAATATCCGAGCGTGAGAACCGCCCACCAGACGCCTCATCCGGGATCTTCTCATGCCATCTTCGGTTGCCTTTGCATTCCTTTTCTTTCCTATTGATATTATTTTATTTTGTTATCGCGTGTCTGTTATCTTGTTTTTATCGGTTTTATCACTATTATGATCATTATTAGTATTGTTTTGATTACTGTCGTTGTTGTTGTAATGATAATAGTGATGCTAATGGAGATTAAATTAATTGTAATTTATATTATTGTTATTATTATCATCACCATCATCATTTCGTATTATCATTGTTATCACTATTTTTATTACCATTATTGTTATCACTCTTAATATCACCATTACTATTACATTTTTTTATGATCATAATTTTGGTATGATTGTTATAATTATCGTTATCATTATTATTATTATCATTATTAGTATTATTGTTAAGGAATTATCGTTGTCATTAATAGTATTATTGCTTATCGTTATTAACTTTATTACTATCATGAGTATTATCATTATCGTTATCATTTTATCACTGACAATATTGTTGTTCAATAATCATTATCATTAACACTAATATTATCATTATTGTTACCAATATCATTATCATTATCACTATCATTATCATTATCATTATCATTATCATTATCATTATCACTATCATTATCATTATCATTATTATTATATTATCATTATTATTATCATTATTATTATGATGATTATTACTTTGATCATAATATCACTATCGTCTTAAGTCTCTTTAGTCCTCCGTTAAAGGAAAAGAGTGAATGAAATCCTGGACAAAGCTGAACGACACGTGTTTATTCAAAAGTGTACTATGACTGTTTGTTTATGTAAGAATTACGTACGCATGTAGTGTTTATAAATGACTACATGACTTTTATTATAACTAAAAAAATATTATTAGCGATCATAATAGTCTTATTAGCGATCGTATATCCCTTTTTCAAAGGAAAATATAGCTAAATTCTTATCAAATATGATATATGGTAGTTAATTACTGAAATGTTTCAAGACTGTCTTGTAACAAAAATATAATTTGCTACACATCTAAGATTGCACCTGGGAAGGTTTCATGATTTATTTGAATATGAATAACACGTATCACTTTTTCAGTAATTTGAAAATGGAATAATGAGCATAGTTCCCCTTGATTTAGATTAGATTAGTGTACTGGTCATTATAGTAGGACTTTCCTTAACACTATTAAACATTATATATCAACATCGTATATGATCCTTTGTCTTGTGGCACTATGGTAGGAGTTTCGTTCGTGTAATCTAGATTTATTCTAACTGATGTTTCAGTAGACTTTTCTATAGGCTTTCGCCAGGAAGTGGATGCTCAGGCTGAGGGGTTTATCTAATGTGCCATGTATTCATTCGTAAAACACCTTCAGCTTGTGTCTCATCTATGTAGGGTCAAGATTCAGGACATTTCTCGGTGAGTGCAGCAGGCAATCCATCTTCCAGCTGCGTGGTCTGGAACTCGACAGCTTGGCCTGGTAGAAGCGCTTGTTGATCCCTTGCATCTCTATCATTATACTGCTTCTGTGAGCCTTGTTCCATCTCCTATAATTGCTCTTCATCATCCTCTCATTTAGAGGTTCTGCTGGGATTGGCAACAGACATCAAGTGCTGTAGTCCATGGAGTTAACAGGGCTTATTCTGGATTCTTATTACTCCTTTTTGCCTTGTCGATGATGTCCTTGAGGGGGTGATTGAAGGTAGTGAAGGGCTTAATACATGATCAAATTACTGATTCGATGCAAACGATACAATATCTTCTGAGTTGTAATGGCGTCCATTGTCACTGCAGACCGTAGACTCTTTCGGGAAGCCCATACTCAACAAATAGGTTCACCCTTTCTGTAATTACAGCTGTATTTGTCATAGGTACAGGCTGGAACACTTAAGTAGTAGTCGGTTATAACCAAACAGTCCTTTTTTCCCCAATAATATAAAGGTCTGTTCCAACATATTGCCAGTCATGCAGTATGAAGGTTCCCTATGTTTCTGACCTTGAAGTTTCTAGGCAGATGGGACACTGCTGGACCATGTCTTTAATATCTGTGTTGAATGGAATCCAGTATATGCAGTCTTTGGCTTGAAGATGCCATTTCCTAAAGCCTTGTTGTTCTTCATGGATGCGGTCCAACACGCTGGGATTATGATCCTGCTGCCGTTTATCACTGTAAGAGACGTGGAACCTCCTATATGGTTGAATACTGGTGGGCAGTAATGATGCACCGATGTAGCTGTTCCCTTTTTTGGGTAGAGTAACGCACACTTCGAAATAAACACGATACGATTACCTGGTCTGGTGGGCGAGGCCAGCAAGCCCAAGCAAGGGCGCGGACTCGTGGAGCGGTGATCGCCCGGTCAGCAGGCGGGCAGTGTGAGCGAATAAGTGAGAGCGAGACCTGCCCTTGCAGGGCCTGCCCTGCAAGGGCAGCCTCGCGGAGGGAGCGTAATGAGCGTAGCAAGTACGAGCGAGGCTTGGGTCAAGGTCGGGTGACCTCTTATAGGCCTGGGGGACGCCCGAGGCAGGCGTAGGTTATATTTAGAACCATGTATTCACAAGTATGACTTGGATTCGCACGAGGCGTTGTCCCCTTGTGATCAGCAAGATTGCATGACTATGCAGTATGCTATGATCACTACCCCTTCGGCAGACAGCTCATCTCAGAATGACTAATACAGTTGCAACAGCAATGCAATGTCTATTGAAGTTTCTGTTGATCTCTTGATCTAGTCTTACATGGATGAATGTAACAAAAGTGATTCATATAAATGTATTTTCGTAACTGATCTTTCGATAAATCCGTTTGCCTTAGATGCCCATGTCTGGAGGGTATCCCAAACATCGACAGGGTCTTCTTCCGTCAATCTGCGTACGTATGTCATTTGCTGTGGACAAGTGCCTGCTTACAGGAGACCATGGTCCGCCTGCGCTTCTCTAGGTATTTTCTTCACTTTGAAGTACGGATCACATCGTGTTTTGAAGGCCGTAAGCACGCTGTATGAACTCCAATTTTAGCATGGTAAAAGGCGATTGTAATCAGTGAGGACCATTCTGATACCTTGACGTAACAGTGCGAGTGTCAGGACAGTTACAATGGACCAAAGTTGAACTATATTGGATACGCAGAAAATATATAACGAACTGTGAATTATCAGCGCAACTTTCATATAAGACCAGTCTTATTTACATCAATTTGGACACGATAATTGGATTTTTATGATTTAGACAGGGCGTGGCACTCGCCTCCTCGCCTCGCTTGCTTCTCGTATTTCATTGGATATGTTTCGCTATCTCTTGGATATTATTACCTCTTTCCCCTCCTTCTCGGAGCCTGGGGACGGAGTACAGGTGCCATTACTTATATGTTGCTTTATTATGTTCATTAAAGGGAAAAGGGTGAATGAAATACGGTTCTGCTGTACTGCACTTGTGGGGCCTACGTGCGCATGCAATCATTGTTATTAACATCACATTATTTTTTATTATTATTATCATTATCGCTGTTATTACTATTAGTATTATCATTGTTATTAATATTTCCATTATCACTATTATTATCATTATTACTATCATGATATTAATACAGCATTACTATTATCATTATTATCATATAAATGTTATCATATTGTTGCTGCTGTTATTCTTATTCTTATTCTTATTCGTATTAGTCTTACTACTGTTACTGCTACTATTTTTTATTATTATTTTTATCATCATTATCATAATTGCCATCAATATCATTATTGTTATTATCACTTTCATCAATATTATATATGTTGATTGTTTATGTCAAATTTACTATTTGCAGCATACTTTTTAATATGATTGGTATCATTGTATGTTATTGTTATGATCATTATCATCATTGTAATCTATTCTTGTCATGACTAATAATATTGATGATGATGATGTGGTGATGATGATGATGATGATGATTATGATAACAGTAATAATCATAATAATGATAATAATAATGATGATAATAACAATGTCATTATTATTATTATTATTATCATTATCATTATTATTGTTGTTGTCTGTTATTATTCAGTATTATATTTACATTAAATCTTTATTACTGATATCATAATCGTCGTCGTCATCATTTTCATCATCATCATCATTGTTAATCTATTTTTGTCATGATTATCATTAAAAAACATTACATTACAAATTATGATGTTATTACTGATATAATCGTTATAGTTATCATATCAACATAGTTAATCTATTCCTGCCATGATTACCATTACCAATATCATATTCATACTGCAACTGTCATTATCAGTATCATAATTATTATCATTATCAGAGTCATTTTTGTATCATAATTACTGTCATTATCAGAGTCATTTTTATCATAATTATCACCATCATTACCATATTGTTATTATCATTATTATTACTCTATTGTTACCAATATTATTTTATTATGATTTTAATCATTTCTATCATTAAAGATCATTATCATCATCTCATTTGTACCACTACTACTACTGTTACTACTACTACTACTACTACTATCATCGTTATCATTATTGTTTCTTTCATTATTATTTCATCGTCGTTATCATTCATCATCATCATTATTATTATCATCATTTTTATCATTATTATCAATAGTAATAGCAGTAGTATCATCACTACTACTATTGCTGCCAATATCATCATAATCACTATCATTATTCCTATCCTCATTATTATCAGAAGTGATATCTTTATTATTGTCATTATCATAATGATTGTTATCATTTATTATCATTATTATTATTATTATTATATTTATTATTATTATTATTATTATTATATTATTATTATTATTATTTTATTAATTTTATTATTATTATTATTACCATTATTATTATTACACTATCATTAATATTATTATCATTTTATCATTATTATTATCATTATCATTGTTATTGTTATCATTATTATCATTATTACCATTATTATCATTATTATCGTTATCACTTACATAATTATCACTGCTGTTATTATCATTATTATTACTATTATCATGATTATTATTAGTAGTAGTAGTATTACCCTTATTATTATCATTATCATTATCATTACTATTACTATTATGCTTATTATTCTTATCATCAATGTTATTACTATTATCATTATTGTTGTTATTATAATTATTATTACCATTCATTGTTATCATCATCATTATAATCATCATATCTATTGTCATCATTTTCATTATCACCATTCTTATTATCATAATCATGATCATTATCATTAGCATCATTGTTATTATTACTATTACTATTATTGTCATTTATTGTTGTTTTATTGTTTTACTATCATTATATTATTTGTTTTATTCTTAGCATACTCGCTATTATAATCATTGTTGATATTGTTATTGTTATCAGTACTATCGTTATTATCATTATCATTATCATTGTTGATATCATTGTCTTCATTATCATTTTATCATCTATAGCAGTAAGTACTAGTAGTAATAGGAGTAGCAGCACTATCATTTCTAGTATCATTAGTATCTTCATCACTGTTATCATTATCACTTGAATTACTATTACCATTGTAATTATTTCCATCACCACCGATATTATTATTGTTATTGTTATTATTATTGCGATTATCATTATCATCATCCCTGTCATCAATGTGTTTGTGCTCACATATATATATATATATATATATATATATATATATATATATATATATATACATATCTACATATCCTGTCCATTTCTCTATCAATTCATCCATCTTCCGATTTATCTATCAGCTTCTCATATGCTGATGCAAAAATGTAATTGCGATGCTACTATCAGAATTCTCATATCCGAGTGTCATTTCGAGCAAGATCTGATCCCAAAGATTTTTTCCCAATATTTTCCGCTTCTGTCTGTGGCGTTTATTCTCTCTCTCTCTCTATCTCTCTCTATCTATCTATCTATCTATCTATCTCTAACACATATACCCACTCTCTCTCTCTCTCCCCTCTCTCTCTCTCTCTCTCTCTCTCTCTCTCTCTCTCTCCTCTCCTCTCTCTCTCTCTCTCTCTCTCTCTCTCTCTCTCTCTCTCTCTCTTCTTCTCTTTCTCTCCCTCTCCCTCTCCCTTCTCCCTCCCCCTCCTCTCCTCTTTCTCTCTCTCTCTCCTCTCTCTTCTTCTCTCTCTCCTCTCTCTCCTGCTCTCTCTCTCTCTCTCTCTCTCCTCTCTCCTCTCTCTCCTCTCTCTCTCTCTCTCTCTCTCTCTCTTTCTTTCTTTCTTCTCTCTCTCTCTCTTTCTCTCTCTCTCTCTTTCTCTTTCTCTTCTCTCTCCTCTCTCTGTCTCTCTCTCTGTCTCTCTCTCTGCCTCTGTCTCTCTCTCTCTCTTCTCTCTCTCTCTCCTCTCTCTCTCTCTTCCTCTCTCTCCTCTCTCTCTCATCTCTCCTCTCTCTCTGTCTCTCTGCTCTCTCTCCTCTCTCTCTCTCTCTCTCTCTCTCTCTCTCTCTTTCTCCTCTCTCTCTCTTTCTCTCTCTCTCTTCTCTGTCTCTCTTCTCTCTCTCATATCATTTTGCTGTTTAACTTGTTTCTTTGCTCCTTTGAATATCACAGCGTGTCATAGACAAGGACTCTGCATGCTAAGTCTGTCACTCGTGCCAGAGGTTGCCAACTTCTGCTATATAGATTAGTATACTGAACATACTCTGCATTAGGAAGAAGCAGCAGTCTGTTCGCGCTTAGACCATACTTGTTGCTCGAGTCCTCAAGCAGAGCAACAGCTTTACTGCAACGTCACAAAGGCTGCGAATCGTGGTTATTATATAACTCACTTCAGTTTTACCAGTATTTGTTTTCCTTTTTTTTTTTTTTTTTTTTTTACAATTTGATTACTTCTGTTTAATGCTCGTCTGACAAGCAATCACATCCACATCGACCCGGACACGCCTCGCATCTGATGTGTAGAATTAGCATAAAAAAATGTAAAAAAGTAGCTTTGTGGCAACATTTTACGAAATCGTGCAAAAAAAACGAGATTGTATTGGTGTAGAAAAAAATAGCATCTACTCTTGCTCCAAAACCTTCACAAGAAAGTACATGTTTATTTAATTATTTAATTAATTATGTTTTTATAAATATAGACGTAGATAAAACATTTGGATAAGTTTGTAGAGAAAGTACGAGAGGCGGCGTTAGGATAATAGTAATATTAATAATAAATAATAATAATAATAATAATAATAATAGTAATAATAATAATATAATAATAATAATAATAATAATAATAATAATAATATAATAATAATAATAAGTATAATAGTAATAATAATAATGTAATATAATAATAATAGGAGTTAGGATATAGTAGTACTGCTAAGATACTTCAGTGATAATGATGGGAAAGATATTAAAAAAAAAACAATATCGATGAGCATGATTATACTCGTGATTGTAATGACAATCATAAACACAGTCAATGATGATAATGCTTATA
>NW_020868417.1:275243-277743 GCF_003789085.1 Penaeus vannamei
GGACTCGAACCTGCAAATCTTCGGATCCGAAGTCCGACGCCTTATCCGTTAGGTCACACGGTCCTTTGCTTAATACAACAATAACATTCAGCGAATAACCATTTCTTAAGATCGCGCTAATGTCTGCATTCTCTCATTTTTCTTCTATTAATTTACTGTCATATTATTATTCACCTCGAGACATACACACACCACGACATTAATACCAATACACACACACACACACACACACACACACACACACACACACACAGCACACAACACACACATATATATATAATATATATATATATATATATATATATATATATTATAGTATATATATATATGTATGTATGTATGCATGTATGTATACACATATATGTGTGTGTGTGTGTGTTTGGTGTGTGTAGCTGGATTAATATATCTATTTATCTATTTGTTTTTCATTATGTGTATATTATTTGTTCAAACACCAACACACTCAGCACACACACAGGTGAGTGTGAAACGAAGAAGATGGTAAGAGAGAACGAAGGAGCGATCAGAAGGAGGGAGACAGGGAGACTGACGGGTTGATATATGTGAATGAAGGAAGTAAGAGGGGAAAAAGAAATAAGGGGCAACGGCCAGATGTCGTAATACAAAGGCAGAAGAACGCTAAGACCTTTGCATTTAAGTATCTTTCACGGAGAGATACTTAAAAGAAAGATAAGTAATAAGTATGAAGGACATATGGAGAGAGAAGTAAGATATATATATTATATATATGTATATTATATAATATACTTATATAATACAGATATATATATAGATATATATATACCACATACATATTATATAATATATACTATATAATATATATATATACTATATATAATTATATATATATATATATATATATATTATAATAGATATATATGTAATATAATAAATAATGGATATATATATATATATATTAATATATTGTGTACAATACATATATTATACATATGGTATAATATATAATAATACATATATACATACATATATATTGTATATATAGTATTTATATAATATAGTATTATCATATAATATAGTATATATATAGATTAATATATAATATATATATTATATATAATATTATGTTATATATATATGTAAATATTATATATTTTATATATATATATTATATATATATATGTGTGTGTGTGTGTGTGTGTGTGTGTGTGTGTGTGTGTGTGTGTGTGTGTGTGTGTACTGTAATATATATTATACATTTTATATACATATATACATACATGTATATTATACATATATATGTATATACATATATATATATTATATATATCATATATATAACATACATGTGTATGTATATATATATATATATATATATATATATATATATATATATTATATATATATATATATATATATATATATATATACATGTCTATAAATGCATATATATACATAAATACATACATATATATATATATATATATATATTATATATATATATATATATATATATAATTATGTTTATAAATGCATATATATATATATATATATATATATATATATATATATATATATATACCACACACCACACACACACCCACACACACACTCACACACACACACACACACACACATATATATATATATATATATATATATATATATATATATATATATAATCCTTCATTGCAATCATTTTGCAATCTATAAAATGTTTAATAAGGCTGAAATAAAGGCTACATGGAGGGATATTCTCATTCATGAAATATGATAAAATAAAATAAATGGTATAGCTTACCAAACTAAAACCGCATTTTGTAAAATCGTAAACTTATGATCAGGAAACACTGACATAGGAACATTAACATCAGATAATAAAAATCGGGATATCACAATATGCCGTCCAGGGCAATTATCACTGTGGAATATTAAGGGCCTTTAGGGAAGTTATCACAGACAGCCTAGCATATATATTAATGTTTAGATAGAATATAATTCTTCAATTGATGTTGGAAAAAGGATCTCTTGCGGAATCTTATTCCAAAGTAGCGGCTTCTTACTATTATCATTTTCATACCAGTTCCGGTCTTTGTCCTTCAGACGAACAGATTGTTAGTTTAGCTTGTAATTGTAACTCTAATTTCTCTTAGAGTTAAGTGATTATTCATTATTTTAAAAACCAAGACGTACAGGTCAAATACACTTTTATTGTCCACTTTTAGCTCTTCTGGCTGCTTATGTGCAGAGGTTGCATGATCATACTTTTTAAACCTCTTCCGACTGCTTTTACTACGAAATTCTGATATCTTTCAACTCTTTCTCTTTGAACTTTGTTTGTGGCTCCCAATATCCTCGAGCAATGATTTATGAGGCCACGTATTAGAGCAGTGGTTCCAAGCCTTTTCTATTCCTTCGCCCCCGACCATTGTATAATAACCTTCATGGTCCCGCTCAGTGACCATCTTTTCAGATCCAATTATTACTTGTTATAAATAGTGCAATGATGTCAGTAGCTATT
>NW_020868417.1:287138-289638 GCF_003789085.1 Penaeus vannamei
TTACTCCACACCATTTGAAAATAATTCATAATTCAATCACACAACGTTCGGACGTTGTACCCATTATTATATGTATAACATTATTATAATAAATAAAAACAACAATTATAAATTGTTCTTTGATTACCAGTTACCCTATATAAAACAAGCAATTGAGTCAAAGGGCCCAATTAGTGAGGAAGAGGAGCCTGGTGCCCTCTTGCAAATAAAAATCAATTTGTCGCCCGTCATTAGAATCGGACAATCGGTAGACAATCGCCGCGTTGATCATGGAGGATTAAAATGCGGAGCGTTGCAGCCCTTTTTGTTGCGGATAATTACGCATAATCCCAATGATTCCGCGTGGCTCATTTGCATCTCGTTGAACGCTTGGGGAATTGGGGGGTGTGTGGGAAGGATCCGGATAAGGAGAAAGGAGGAAGGAAGGCCGATCGAGGGGGATTTTTAGGGCGTGTGAATCCGTGATGCCTCCGAAAGGTGTGAGCAAAGCGGTGAATAAGAAGTGTCGCGAGTGCAAGAAACAGGTGAGAGAGAGAGACACTTCTTTTGGGTGCCGGGGATCTATTTCGCCCTATTTTCCTCTATTTCCGCCCCTTATTCTCTTCTGCTGTGCTTCTCCTCATTCTTCTGAGCCAGTTTGGGAAAGGGAAAAGGCAGGAGGAAAGTCTCGGAGGGTAAAAAAGGGGGAAGGTTTCTCAGAGAGGAGATTTTTTTTTTCTTTCTTTTTGAAGCCATTGTCTTCTGAGACGAAGTTACGGAAGAGGGAGATAGAGAGGACGAGAAGAAAGGTTATTTTTCTCCCCCTCTTTCGCCTGACGCCTCATACCAGCTTCACCTCCTTGGCATAGATCTCATTTGTGAGGTATGGGCGAGTGAGAAAGAGGCTGCGGGTTTTTTGAAGGAGTGACGAGTGGGAGGGAGGGAAATTTGGAGCCATTTTTGTGTTCCCTTTTTCCATTTTGTTTGGGCTCTGGGGGAGGAAAGAGGAGGTAGAAACAGAGAAATAATGCTATAATTTGATGTCGAGGTGTATCTAATTGAGACAGAGATGATGCTCTAAGTGTTTATCTTCTTTTTTCCCCCCCTTTATCTCTTTTGGATGATGCTGAGTGGGAGAGAGGAGGAAAGATGCTGGGAGTTGGGAGATCTTATCTGGGAGAAGTGATGCTGGTTTTTTGATGCTGTGGGTTTGGCTTTGAGGTTTGAGAGAGTGAGGAGGACTAGGTTTGTGGTGGAATAAGAGGCTTGTGCTTTGTGCATTTTTGAGGGGGAATTGAAATCCTAGCCTAGGATGAGTAGGATGAAAGGAAGATTAATCTCTTGTTTTCTAAGAATGTTTCCTTTGTGTCATTGTATGCGTGTCTGTGAAATGGATTGGATTGTGTACTTTGGCCGAGAATTTGCGTATTGTGGATCGTTTTCGTGTTGAAATGAAGAACTGAAGAGAGGAATCTTCTCTGGCAGATATTTCTTTGACGATGATTCGTAAATTTGTTTGATTGTTCAAGATTTGATTGTAATGGACTACCACGAAGAGAATTTTCAGTTATTAAACTTATATACATCATTTTCACGTAGAAGTTAGTTGAGAATTTTGCTGTTAGTGATTGAATCTATAATTTGGCAATTGTCGGAGTGCTTTATTGTTGCTGTTAAATGTATTGCTATTTTGGCTTGTCTTTTGTGTTATTTTGTAATGGGACTTGTTTCCAAAATTTATTTTTGTGTAGAAAATCAAATTATTTTTGTTTTGCATTTTTAGATATAAATAATATTTGATGACGATTTTTACAAATGTATGAGGGGAAAAAAATGTCAAGTAAAACCTAAGAGTAATTTTTAGGTTGTTTAGAATGAGTTAGGTTAGGCTATGATTTATTAAGGTTGAGATAAGTTCAGTATGGCTGACATAGCTTTGATGTGGTCAAGATTGAAGAGTTATTTAAAAAGTGGTAATGTTGTCATAGAAATGAGGATAAATGTAAGGAGGACCCTGTAGCAGCTTTCTAAATAGGAGTTCTTAAGCTGTGGGAGATGATATTGGATATGTTTTAGTCAGATCAATTTCTATTTTGCCATGGCGTGTGGATTTATAATCTGTTCTATGATAGTAGGACATTGTCAGAGGATAGCAGCATTTGCAGTGCTATGTGCTCCATCAAATGCCAATAAAGTTTCAATATATATATATATATATATATATATATATATATATATATATATATATATATATATATATATATATATATATATATATAATATATAATATAGTGCCAGGAAGATATAGCTTTCAATCATGGAGTAAAGTATCTTTTACAATACTGGTTTGTATGAATTAAACTTGCATAGATAATTTTTTTTTTAACCAATAGTATATACCGATGATCTTCAACTTGCACTTGGGTTACTTCCAAATACATGTACCGTGAGTTGAAAATATCTGAAGTTGAAAGCGTATTTGATGTAGACAATATATTAAAGGAATATCAAGTTTATTTGA
>NW_020868417.1:294638-309638 GCF_003789085.1 Penaeus vannamei
CTGTACTGGTACTTTTGTGGATTATTTCCCAAGTGAAGAGATGAGTATCTGGTATATTTCAAATTAAGAACTTTAGTAAGTCAGTAAAAAGGAATTATTATCATTATTGTCAATTGTTATTATGTAATTTTTTATGTCTTCTCTAACAGTGATTTTTTAATATTTTCCTATTAACCCCATGGATCTGGAAGCTTCCCTACTCGCACATGAACCACAACACGGGTATTAGGCTTAATTGAGCAGCCACTCCAAAGGATGTGTGGCTTATAGGCTGGGCACACACAAACACTTGTAGGTGCTGACAAGACACCATGCCTCCCCTTTGCAATATTATTTTCTCTTTTTCTTCATAAGCGTTAGCTTTTTTGTCATTTTCTAATGTCTACATGTCATTTAATTTGTATTATCCAGATGGCAATAGACAGTTTTCCTTGCAAAGACTCCATAATATCTCTTAAGGTAGTTCACAATAAGTAATATATTGTTAGGTGTACATTTTTACCTTCTTAATATTAAATTTTCAGTAATACATCTTGTGCCAGATATAGGATCTTGAGCAGGGAAATAGCCTCCTCCCTAGAGCCTGTGTTCTAAAAGTCCCGTCCTAAATGCCCATTGATTCTAATGACCCTCCAAGAGCTTTTTGCACTTGTGGCGAGTCATTCCCATCACTCTGGGTTTCCGCCAATATTCTCATGATGCTAGTTATTGTCACCCTAGCCCACAGCTAGACTTTTCTATGATGTGATGATTAGGTCATATGGATCATAGGGGTTAAGCATAATCATCAGAACATAGATAATTTAGGAGGTCTATTGCAAAAGTTTTGTGTGTCTCAAAGGGGGGGAGGGGGAATCAGTCACGTGATTATAAGAGAATGGAAGACATTTCTGGATGAACATGTGTCTCTTCTATTTGCACCATAGCACATTCTTTAATAATTATTGATATTGTAATTATTATTGATATTATTACTCGTAATATTATTTGTCATTTTTGTAATAAGTGATCCAACTTTATAACTGTTCAGGGAATAATTTCAAATCATATTACTTTCAGGTACCAGTCGCAACAAAGCACTGTCACTGCGGGCACCAATTTTTCGAGGAGAGACGCCGGTCAACCACCTCAAACACCTCGGAGGTAGAGGAGATTGACGACGGCCAGCTGAAGGAGATGAAACCAAGCAGGGGATCAGCTACGTCAACTGCAGTTAGCGGAATCATGTCTCTAACGGCATCAGTGGGCAAGGGAGACCTGGGCTCGTCAGCCCCGGAGGGCAAGCGTCGTAGTGAGAGGGTCAAGCGGGAGAAGCCCAACTTCTATGATGCCTTGGAGTACGAGAATCAAATGAGGAAGGTAGGTTGCTATGGAATTTTTGTAAGTTTTAAGGATGCCTTTTCAAATAATGTTCAAGAAAATGTTTGTGTCTATTTGCGCAGGACTAATTGTTATTTGTGTATACATCATGCTGTAGGGTGGTATATTTTTTTTCTCTTTTCTCAGACACACACACACATACATACATACATACATACTATGTGCACATGTATATCATTTTTAAATGACCCTCCATATAATATGCACAAGAGACTAAGCTCTTCTTTGCCCTGCTCCCCCCCTCCCCATGCTACTCCCTAGGCCCGGAAGGAGAGACAGAAGGAAGAACCTCCCAACCCCACAGGACGGGTGAAGCGCGAACGGAAAGTGAAGAACAACTCAGAGCCGGTTAGTGTTACCATGTATCGCTATAACAAGGTCAGTATCCAGCCCAGGGGAAGGCAGGCAGGCAGGTGTCCCAAAGAGGAGAATGCCCTCCCCCCAAGAGAGGAATGCAATCAGTTGTTATAAGCGATGGCGTTTTGTAAAATCGATGTAAGAACTCCATAGATATTGAATCGGCAGTCGCACGAATCCTATTTCTTTTTCTTCATTATTTTATCTTTCTCCATTTTTTTTATTTATTTATTATTATTATATTTTTTTTTACACATCCTTAACAATCTTATTTGAACTCTCTACATATTAGCTTTCACTAATATATAAGAATCCTTGCACCTTATCCTTCCCCCACCATAAGATAATCCGAAATTGGTGCTGTAATGCATCACATGTCCCAAGTGTGACTTATATGCACTCCAACCCTCCCACTAGCTAATCTTCATGAATACTCTTAGTATATAACGTTATATATTATATATATATATCTTTAAGGTCTGACAGATCTCGACAGCTAATGACCTCGGCAAGAAATGGACGTGAAATGACATCTTTGGGACAACCTCCTAACCTTCTTTCACAGAAATTTTCTACTTTTTTCTATTGGTTGTTTAGGCTTTACCATTTCTTACATTATCAACAAACAAATAAGTGAATGTAGTCTTGAATGATTGCCTTGTATAATCTATAAATCTCTTATCTATATACTCAATTTCCTTATTTCTTGCTGAAAGGAATGTGCTGCTTCAGTTGTAAATGATGAATACTTGAAAATATCCTTATGTGATATGCTTTTACCAGTTTGTTGCAGACATGACAATTGAGGTCAGATACCTTTTCCTCTCTCATTTGGTTAAAACAGCTGTTCTCGCTTGTTTGAAGATATTGGTAACATCTCTTATGATTTTCATACACACACTACGGATTTCAGATTTGGTGATGGTGATCAGAGATATAATGATATTGATTGGCAGTACATCAAGAAATGTTTATTACAAGAAATATGTTTGCTAATCAGTGGCTCGTTAATATATCTTCTTTGGAGGCTTGAGGAATACAAGTGCATGATTACAGTAATAAGTTATTTTATTTTCTACTTTTCTTTTGGGGAAGGATTAGCAATGCATGAATTTCTGTGAGTATGGTTGTTTGCATTTCATTTGCTTGGATTTTAGTCTTATAGATTGTCCCCTTGCCTTTGGTTTATTTCAGTTACTAACATTTGTGTGCGAAGATGACTCTATGCTTTGCCTTTACAATGTTATTTTCTCTTTATGCATAAGTATTTTTAGCTTTTTTGCAATTTTTCAGTCCATATTTGTTATTTGATTTGCTTTTTCCAAATGGTCATTGACTTTATAGTATCTCTAGATAATCTATAACTCGGCCTTCATCTGAAATGCTCGTGATGGCTAGTTCACATCACCCCAACCCATAGCCAGATATTCCCATGACGGCTTGATCAAGTGACCCACCCTTCAAACCTTAACCTTACGATCATCCAGATCATAAGGGTTAAGGTAAAAAAATACAATAGCACAAAATACAAAAACATGCACACACATGCACATACACATACATGCACATACACATACATGCACATACACACACATGCACATACACACACATGCACATACAACACAATGCCACATACAACACACATGCACATACACACACATGCACATACACACACATGCACATACACACACATGCACATACACACACATGCACATACACACACATGCACATACACACACATGCACATACACACACTGACATGCAACATACAACACACACATGCACATACACACACATGCACATACACACACATGCACATACACACACATGCACATACACACACATGCACATACACACACATGCACATACACACAACATGCACATACAACACACATGCACATAACACACACATGCACATGCACACACATGCACATACACACACATGCACATACACACACACACACAACACACACACACACCACACAGTAACAGTCTGTTGGTATGCTCTAGAACAGGGCTAAATTCTTTAGAATATTTGTTCATTTGAGCGGCCGGTTTCATTTTATGAGCAGTTGCAAGTTTATTTGGTATACTCCAAATATGGCATCATTCAGTAGAGCAGGCTGGAGGCCATATAGATATTTTTCTGAGGTTGTAGACTATGGCCATTCAACCCATCAACGGTTAAAATTTTTGCTAGTGAGCCTTTGATGTGGGATTGTTGGTATACATCAGCAGTTTCCCCATTAGCATCTGGCTGGTTCTGTAGTTTGCAAGGAACATTAAGCACCTTAAAACTTATGTTGTGATATCATTTATTTATTTATTATTATTTTTTTTTATGTGGAAGTTTACCTTTACTTGTTATTGGTGTATTGCATAAAAGTTTTGCCATGCAAATGGTGCCAAAAAAAAAAAATTGTAAAAAAAGAAGCTCCTTCTGATGAACCAACGGCATGGGAATGATTGTGATGCGATGCCACTCGCTACTTGCTCTACAATAGCCATGTATGTACAGTTACACAGAAAACTATCGTTAGGAGGGATGTCAAAAGATTCAATAATGAACAGAACCTTTTGATATGGAAGGGTTGGTATTTTGGGTTTTGAATTTGTCTAGTTCTGATCCGTGTCTCGAATAGTCGTTCTGGAATTCATATGCATTTATATTCCTGTAAGAGATAGAATATACCTGGCAATGTTCAGATAAGCCATACACACTCAAAAGCAGTTGGAAAATCAGGGATACCATCCGTTTGGCAGCATTAACAACTAAATTTCAAAAAGTATCATTGCTCATTCAAAATGTTTAGCATGGTTTTCTAACAACATTTTTCTGTGTAGCTTTACATGCCACCAGGTGGATGGGGTTAATACTTCATGAATGATAGAGTTAGAAATCTGACTGTGGTTGCCTAATGTGGTCATGGGTTAAAATTGTTATATTTTGTTCAACTTGGAAAGCTACAAAAAATTATTTAAAAAAAAGCAATATTATTAAATAAACTAACTTTAAGAAATTTAAAAATCTGTTCCTTTATTGTTAATATTGATTATTATTATTGTTAGTAGTATTAGTAGTAGTAATAGTAGTAGTAGTAGTAGTAGAAGATGGCTCCATTTGAGTATTAATAAATGCTTTTAAGCAGTTGGATTGTTGTTTTTAAAAATGCTGTTCACGCACATGGTATTTCTGAAGATTATAGATAAAGGGATTTTAAAAAATATGATCTGTTTTATAAGCTAAAAGTTGAAATTTGCACTTGCATCTCATTAAATAAATTATATCATCTCTGTTGTTATTTAAATAAGGTTATAAAATTGCCGAACAAAGAAGTTTTAAGGCAGGGGTTCTGAACCTGGGATCATAAACCACTAAAGACAGTAAAGAAGTTACACATTTTATCCAAGAAGTTTTTTAAAAATGATTTTGATATTAATGATTACTTCATTTAAATCTCTCTATCTTGTTGCATTGCATGGGTAATTATTGTAGTTCTGGTAGTCAATATAGGCCATCTTGTGTTTATGAGGTGCGATCTTGCTGTTGCCAAATCTGACAGGATAGTCTTTTTATAGTTCATAAATTTATATATGAATTTCTTTGCATACTTTGAAAATCAATTTGACAAAACTATTTTGATTCCAAATACCAATAAAGTCTATGTTACAACACAAAATGTTGAAGAGAAACATTTTTGTTATTAAGATTTACCTTTTCAATTTGTGTTATGCATTCATTCTTCAAGTGTTCAGATAGTTGCAGCTATGCATATTGAGATTTTTTTTTTTTTTTTCTGGGAGATGGTCATTGCCTTCCTCAAAACTTCTAAAGGGTTCATGACAACAAGAAAAAAGAAAGAAAGAAAGAAAGAAAAAAAATTATAATAATGCACTCTGTGTTAACATTAAATCCTAAACTATAAACTGTATCATGTTGGTTATCATTTTTACACTGTTCCCACTCTTCCTTCTTCTGTTCACACTACAGGTATAAACTCGGATATCTTTTTTTCTTCCGGTTTCAAATACTTATTTAAGGTTGCAAAACATTGAAAGAAGTTTTATAGTGGCTTAAAATTTCAGGAAGAGGAAGAAGATGAAGAACCAGTGAAGGAAAAGAAGAAGAAGAAGAAGAAGAAGAATAACAACAATGGCGAGAAGAAGGACAAGGAAGAAGAAGTGGACGAAGACATCATGGCAGGCATCACAGCAGAGAAGGAGATACAGTTCGGCATTGTCTTATCAGATATCAACTTCAAGCTTGGCCTAAACAACCCAAAATTTATCAAAATTTGAATGCCTTTCATCTTTTGAGAGAAAGTGAATGAGGTTGGCAGTAGCTCCTGTGAATAGGGCAGCTGTATTTGAATATGAAATTCAAAGAAAATTATTTATTTGAAATCAGTCAAGACATGTGGTGTACAATAATACCAAACATAAAAGGGAATCAAATATAGTGCTGTTGAAATCAGTAAGTCGACATTTTTTTCTAGAGTGATGTTTCATGTTGCATCAGCTTTATCAATTGCAATATACAATATCAGATTGCAAAATTTTAATGCATGAATTCATTTACTTCAAATGAATAATCAGTACTGTTTGATGAACCAAGGTTGGGATTTTGTAAACTTCTTCATTACACCTCTCTTTTGAGAGGAAATTTTCAGATATAGTGTAAAGTAGGAGAGATTTATTAATTGATCATCTGAGTACGTTTCATCTCTCTGGGACGTAAGGTAGCTAGAAGATCATTTGTCTCGTCTATACCATAAGTTTGTCTTCAATATGATAAAAGTATTTCTAGAAAAAATTTCAGATTTTTTCTAATATTTGGTTTTATATTTATATTGTCATACCGTAATGACAAGTAGGTGGAGAAGGATGACCATTTGTATCTTTACTGCGTATTTTTTCAGTTTGAAAATTATGGTCACAAATGATAGGAAATAGGAGGGCTCTGAGAAAGAATGGATCCTTCTTTTTATTGTGACATTTTGATATAAAAAAAATCTCGGTAAATTTTGTAATTAAACCAGATGGCAAGTGAAATGTTGTTTATCTCGTAATTTTGTCAATATTTGTAGTAAAGTTTTAAAATGAATGAAGGATTTTTGATGTCAGATCTTTGTTATTCAGACTGACAAGAGGACAATGATGAACTATTCTCTGAAATCTTCCATTACTGTGAAATGTGCAACTTTCTTTATGAATGTTTTTTAAACAAGAATAATGTCAAAGGAATCCAGTATCATTTAATGAACTTCTTACATAGTAAAGTACATAAATTTCAAGTTCCTTTATAAAGCAACAAGTCCTGACACGTATTTACCTTTATTACTACTATTTTCTGCCATTGTATATACTTTGTACATATTTCCTATGGTCAGGGAAAGGAGGGAAATAATACAAGGGGTTTTCATAACATGGAGAACTTACTAAGGGACCTTCAGCTGAAGTGGATGCGTAAATTTAAACCAAAGTTTCACACCTCATCACAGATTCTTCCTAAAGCTATTTAGGAAGGAAAGTATTATCTTGGGATTTTTTTTTCCTTTTCTTTTTTTCCATTAATGAGATTTTTTTCATCATCATCTTCCAGTATTTAAGGAGAGAAATCTCACAACTGTGCTTCAGTCATACTTATTTATAGCATCAGGAAGCCCAAAAGACAAAAAAATTATATTTAGAAAAAAAAGAAGCAACAAAAAAAATATATGATTATTTAGTGATGCTCAAAAAGAGAATATGCATATTTTTACTGCACAATAAATCTGTTCAAGGCTTAATTCAGTATGTATCATACCATTTCATATACTTTTCATCTATGCACTTTGTAATATTCATATCATGTATCATCCTTTGAGGATAGGTGTAATGAAATAAAGTTCTTTTTATAATATATTTTCTTTATAATAACCTCCAATCTATATTTCTTTGAAGACCAGCAGAAAACATAATTTCATTTCATATACAGACTTCACAAAAACACATGATAAATGTAACCAGTTCTGGCAACATACAAGCAAATGAATGCAACAGACAAAAATAGGATGGTAATCTTAGTATTAAATCCAGCTTTCTTCCAGAAAATTTGCACCTTGTTTACTGAAATTGGTTTGATGGAAATACAAGTAATCCTGAAACTGCATTTTATTTTTAAACTGTATGCTCTCTGACATGAGCACATAAAAGAATGTGTAATATATATTTTATATTATTTTATAAGATAAAGTTGTCTATCTTTATCTGTTCCATGAAATTATACACTAAAGGTCTTGCAAAGGTCTTACAGTAGTTCTTATAAGAATTCTCATGTCTTTCATTCTCACAGTGTATATACAAAAATCAGTACCTTACAAGCCATCACTGCCTGGAGAAAACATTGTCTTGCAACACAGAGTATTTACAAAAAAAAAAGTTCTAAGCATTTTCCCTTACATGTAAAAATAATATTGCTAACTTGAAACAAATTCTGAGTGTAGTTATGAGTTACACATGACAGCTTTTAACCCAATGCTGACAGGAAAATGTTGCATTCATTTCAGTATTTTGTTAAATGTTTTTGTGCATAGATAGCTCTGCCAGCAGAGGAGTCGATTAGATCTTTTGACCTCGCCTTTCCTTGAATAGCGGGAAAACACTTTTTTACTAATGCTATCAACATCGAAACTTATTTTTGGTATAAACATAATAATTTCTATATTGTTAGTGACATTACTAACAGCAGTATTCAATGCTAGAAAATATTGAAAATCAAGGAAAAGGGTAAACAGGTGAACAGGTAGTTCTTGTAATTGGCTCATTGGTGACTTCGTACACGTGGAGCCATCTATATGTAAAGACAATTACTAAATTGAACACACACTAGGCACAGCATGTACGCACATGCCATTCCCATCGGCAAAGGGTTAAATACTAAAAAATATTGAAAATCAAGGAAATGGGTAAATAGGTGATACGGGTATTTCTTTGTAACTGGCTCATTGGTGACTTAGTAATTATGGAGCCATCTATATTAAAAAACAATTACTAAATTAAACAAACAGTGGGCATAGCATGTATCCCCGGTGGCAAGTGGTTAATTTCAAATAAGTTT
The DNA here is from genome assembly GCF_003789085.1 of Penaeus vannamei. NCBI lineage: Eukaryota > Metazoa > Arthropoda > Malacostraca > Decapoda > Penaeidae > Penaeus > Penaeus vannamei. Next base: position 303,475 of record NW_020868417.1, read on the forward strand.
TTGGCCTATGACACAGAAACCTTGTTTACCTTTCAAGGTGTTGAAGTTTAGAGAGGCAATTTGTACAGAAATCAGAAGTCTACAGATTTCTTGCTATATCTTAGGTAACCTCAAAAAGGTCAGGTAATTATATGAAAGCTTTGCAATGAAATGCTTTGTTTCAAGCACAAAAAAGAGATCTGATACAACTTTTTAAATATCCCACTTAAAAGAGATTCAACTTTCTGATGTAATCTTTTATTTAACAAAATGAATCTTTGCTTGCAAAGAACCATCAGTGTTCTTTCTAGAGGTTACTTCTCAATATATCACCTCTGCACCTTTCCTATGTTGCTTCTCTTGTACATGTATTCATCATCAGAAAATGAGGTCCCTATGGTCCCTAATTTGCAATGGTGGAACAAATGGTGAAATAATAAATTTTTAAAAATGTAAATAAATTAAAAATCTGTCACTTGCATACCCACACTTTCAAGTACACCACTGGTTAATGACCATTGCACTTGTAATACTTTTGTACATTGGTTGCAGTTATAAAGTTCTTTCTTCAGTTTGGAGAGACAGCAAGTCTAAATTCTGACTGTACTTTAACTTACAATCAGTAGTTATGTCCATTCACACTTGATATTTCTTGTAGATGGTCAATGTCCCATTACTTGCTACAAGTTAAAAGCTCAAAGCACTTGACAAGAACATTGCTCTGTGGCATCCATAAAATCGCTATGCAATCCATACAAGAAAATTAGTCTAAATTTTCATTTTGGACTAGCATCATAAGCAGATGCTGTCAACAAATCCACATTTCCCACTTATTACAGCCGCTAATTTATACCCTAATACCACATGAATGAAACAATATATACATTTCCTAATCACCTTTAGATAAACATTAATACATTGATGACAATTAATGCACAAATGAGCTGGTTTGGTATGTCACAATTCTCAGTCTTTGTAACTGTACTCCAGTGATGTCTTCTGACTGCACTTACAAAAAACTGTGAAATAGTAACCCAAACATATAACTTTATCACAAAATAAATTACTTTTTTAGAATCATGGTCAGCTTTACTCAAAAACAATTTTAGCGCAACAGACACCATATTACAATATGTAATATCCAGACAGTATATGTGATGCATCACTATCTAAAACCAATTGAAGTTTGACAGTAATTGTTAATTTGCAAATTTTTGCATAAAAGTCTAGGACTAAGGGGTAACATTTATAGTATAATTGAAAGATACATTACCTTAATAGTGGGGGAATTTCAGTTAGTTTGTTAAAATTGTGCTAGGCATGACCCAATTGATATTCATATATACGGACATGCATATACACAAAAATAAATGCATATCTATCTATCTATCTGATAGATATATATTTATCTATCAATCTATCCAGTTATTTTGTAGGTCTTGACTGATAGATATGTATTTATTTCTGTGTATATGCAAAGCTGTACAATGAATATTCATTAGGTTGAGCCTCGCACAGTTCTAACAAACCAGTCGTATGATATGAAATTACTTGCAAAAATATCTACTAATACAAAATATCCTTTGAAATTAATTATAACTTCATTCCATTTCAAGATGCAAACTATAGAACAAGAGCAGATAAAACATTTCTTATGAAATAGGAATATTCATCTAAGTGAAAATAGCTGCCTAAAGCATATGCATACAATATATTAAATACCAAATTTAAGATATAATTGATTCAGACATATGTTTAATGCAGTTGCTATTTCCACTGCTTTACCATAGTAAAACAAGAACAACAATTTTGAAGTAAAGCATGCATTATATGAGTGGAAAGACTTAAATTTTAAAATATGGAAGGTAATTATTCACAATATATAACTTTAAAACTCTTTATTAATATTCAAATCATAAATATAACTCTAACTGTACTTACATCCTACAATTCAGTAGTAAACATTGACAAAATTAATGAAAAGTAAAAAAGGAAAAGAAAAGTCAAATATGCATGATCTGACACTTTTTTACAACAGTAAACAAGCATCAGCTGATTAAATGGGGTGTTTCGTTTATTTACAAAGTTTTGGAAAAGCCATCTTCTGGCCTTCCAGCACACCCCTATCACAGTTGTCTGCATATTCAGCATTTCAAGAAAGGGTCCACTATTTCTTTTCCCCAGATAAATTTCTGAAGTAATCTAGTTGGGTTTCTCTTATGGTTTCCTTTATCTTATTGCTGCCACTGACATCTGTCTGTCGGAGAAGATCTTTTTCTCTCTTTGAAATGTCTCCGATTAAATCGAGTCTAGAAACAGAGGAGAAATAGGAGACATTAAAATTGCTGACAAATGTACAAATTGATATATGCACTCCATTTTCCTTTGTTTGGTTGGCAGCCTTGGTTATGCTTACTGTTCTTTTGGTCATACAAACTTTTTGTGAAAACTTGGTGCAACATGCTGATGGCATTGGTGTATACAAAGTAAAGGTAGACAGTTAAGTGCATAATGCAGACAGTGCTAGGAGTGGTAGTGTAACACTTTAATGAAGTAACCATGCACCACTTTATTTTCATATAAACTGAGAGTAAACACTAAACTAAATGACTATATGGGAGAAGGAGGGAGGGAGGGAGGGAGGGAGGGAGGGAGGGAGAAAGGGAGGGAGGGAGGGAGGGAGAGGGAGGGAGGGAGGGAGGGAGGGAGGGAGGGAGAGTGGGAGTGGGAGTGGGAGTGGGAGTGGGAGGGGAGGAGGGGGGAGAGAGAGAGAGAGAGAGAAGAGAGAGAGAGAGAGAGAGAGAGAGAGAGAGAGAGAGAGAGAGAGAGAGAGAGAGAGAGAGAGAGGAGAGAGAGAGAGAGAGAGAGGGGGGGGGGGGGCAGGCAGGCTTCATTTCCTTGTCACACCTTTTTCATAAGTGATTGTGAGGTAAGGATTTGGGGGTGCAGTCATTTATAAAACCTATTTCATATATCTAACAAAATGGATTTTCCCCCCTCTGCTATTAGGGGAGGAAGAGAGGAAATTTGGAGGAAAAACAAGAATGGTATGAAGAGGAGGAAAAGAGGAAACGAAAATGGGAAAGAGAAACAACAGGAATCAGTTTTTAAAAAGGCAGTAAAACTTACTGACTCAAACCACTACCCTAGCAAACACACATTCAGTGCTCTAGCAAAGGCCAACAAATATGTACCACATCTATTCTGGCAAGAGAAAGATTCCTGGTAATTTATCACTGAATAAGGACCAAATCCAAGCTCTATTTGGTAATTCTTTACGGTAGGGATGCACTTGCCCGAGACTAAGTCCCCAACTCAATGTCACAAACTTTATTCTGCAGTCTAAATTGCTGACTGGGCATACTTGACTGCCCCAAGGAAGAGTTGATGAGGGGCCCAACACCCACTAGCAAACACTGTCTTCACTTCAGTATGCATGGAAAGATAGAGCTGAAACTCAGGAGTGCCAAGTGTACTGAGCTTGTGAGCACCACTTTCCATGATCTTTTTCTTTTATTTGTGAATTTACTGTTCTTGACTGCAAATTATTTCTTGTACTGACCACTATAACTTTTTGTCCTCTACAAGAGTACCATCATCAATTTACCCTAGCTTACTGCAGCCCTACTGTAAAGATTAACTATCTATTTTAACAAAATATGTATAGTAGAAGCTTGATGGCCATTGCGAGACAACAAAACTGCACAGGTAACAGCAATCCTTTGAATCACAGGTTGCATCAGTAAGCTTTACTCATAAGTCATAGAATATCATGAGAAAAGAATCATCTTATGAGAAAATGCAATTCACAAAGTATTAGACATACTAACCGAAAAGTATACACCAGTGACAACATGGCAAATATGCTGCCCATGACAAGGGGACGTCGATATTTTTGGAAGTCAAACCCCCTGAAAAGAAAAAGTAATCTTAGAATTTCTATCTACAAAGACTACACACGTAATGCTTAGGTCAGATGAAAAGCACATATACCAAATAGCATACAATCTTATATAGTGTTAAAGTGGATAAAGTGGCAGGACATCTGCACACATAGAAAATATATTTGATGTACATTTTCCCTCCTAACTAATGTTTACTCGATAAAAAAATAAATACTTTTGTACTCTACTATCATAAGGCCTACTTCATTTAATGAAAAATGGCAGGAAAAGGAACTAATGTCAATGTCAGTTACATTAGTAGTGTGTGAATATGATTTTCAAAAGTGACATTTTTTCGTATAGTCATACTAGCTTTGTTCTTCTCAAATCCACAATAAACTTGGTGTGGTCTGTGAATGAATGCCTACAGTATGAAGTTCAGGGCCACAGAAAAGTGATGTCAGGCCCCAGAGCAACTAGTGGATGTGAACCCTTGCTTTACTCTTGACATCAAAATGCTAATAAAGTGACTGGAACACTACAACTAAACCAAAAAGAACAAACTTTTTTGAGATACAAATAAAATTTGCAAAGATTTTCAAGAGAGAAAAACAGAAGGAAAAAGTACTTGCTAAATTATTTCAAAATGTATAAAACAAAGTGGATCCTAGGCCCTGAGGGAGCTGCCTTGCCTACTCTCCCCTCCAGTGGTTCTGGGAGGGAAGAGTAGTGGCGCAGTATTCAACAAAAATACACACAGACATGTAGCTACAAAGGGGATGTGAACCTCTAATAAAAATCTAGTACACCCAGGTGCCCTTAACTGTCATTCCTACTTTATGTAATCATGATTTACTTTTCTGTATTTTTTGTTTTATTTAAATATTCTGTGTATATCAGAAATTGTGAAGTGCCCTAATGCCCATCACTGATTTGATCTTGGAATAGGCCTATGCCCTGACATCTTTTGTGGCATCAGCATGCCATAGCCATATACCCAGCTATATCCCCTCTGCTGCCATTATAATACTAATACATTCTCTATCTTCATTCTCTCTTCTTTCCTATTTTCAGTAAGTCTACTGAGAAAGCATCACATGTTAAGAAGACAACTGATATCCAAAGATGAAAATACCATCTTATTTTTGTTTTTTTTGTTACAGACAAGACAATGGAATGACAATAACATAAACAAAAATTTCTACAATTTAAGTGAAACTTGAGACTTACAACATGAACTAATTCATAAAAATGGACCTTCCAGCTGAACACCTATTTCATACTGAAACCAAAAAGGCTTAACATACACTATAAAAGTTTACTAATAAAAATCCTTTAGTCAAATTTGCATACATGCTAGGTGTTATCCAAAGATAAACTAGGAATCCTATTTCACCACAGCAAAATGGTCAAAAGAAAATACATGTATCAATCTATCTACTTGATATAAAGATGTATACAAGTACTTATATATAGACTTGCTTGATATATCCCTGTGAGGGTAATATGAGAAATATGAATCGAGCCTAAATCACATGGTTATTGCATATTAAACAGAAATTACAGAGCAAGGATAAAGTCATCAATAAATACGCCTCGATCACAACAAACTTCTGGAACATTACATGTTTAAAACAGAGATCGGTAATGCAGTTTTTAAAGGATTTCGTAATGATGCTTTTCCCAATGTGTCTGCTCCGGCGAGGGTCCAGGTACACAGGCTGGCCAACATAACGGGACATATATGTAACCTGAAAAATAATAATAATAATTAGAAGCCCTAGTGAAGATATTTCCATACAAATACAGTTATTTCACTTAAACAGTAGAAAACTGAGCAGCAAATTTTATGTTTAAGGAGATATACCTAATTTTACCCCAACGATCACGATGATTGAAGTGTGTTGGTTGGCTAGCCTGCCTGATGTAAACACTGCATGGCGGCTCTTCCTTCGAGCACGTGAAATGGGTATCGTGGAGAGAAAGCAGAGAGTCTTTTATAAGAAGACCAAGAGAGAAATATTATCAATATGGACTATAGCGGTTTAGGTTTTCATAATGTTGTAGGTTATTGGTGTTTAACTTTATTACTTGGGTTTGACAGTGATACAAGTTGTAATCATATCACTCGTGTAGGTTTTGTGTTTATATGGAGTTGTTTTAATCATTTTTTAACAAAAATAAGGTTAAGCTTTTGTCATCATCTCATGTATCATTGGCAATATGATACAGAGATCATGTGAACACATATGAATTAATTGTGGTGTATGCAGGTACTGCAATCACAGGATAGCTGTTTGG
>NW_020868417.1:314638-317138 GCF_003789085.1 Penaeus vannamei
CGTCACTTCGGAGTTCTGCGCAGCTTTGGGTGATAAGGCCTATGACGTCACTTGGAGAGAGCTGAGAGCAAGGGGGGCGGGGGAATTAGAGCATGGTAGGGTGGAAGGGAGATAATAGAAAACGATGGTAAGTGAGCTGATACTTAAGTAATTTTAGATGTCGGCACGTTGAACGATTTGCATATTGGACGGATTTTACAGGTGATGATTATCAGCAATTGTTTATAGGCCTATATCACATTTAGTTTTGTAATTTTCATATTGCAGCTTAGACATGGCTTAAAAAAATGTAAAAAAAAAAAAAAAAAAAAAAAGACATGGCATATGTAAACTCCAAATGTTTTTTGACGAATTTATTATAAAACAAATCATACAACAATAACAATAATAATGTTAATAATAATAATAATGGCAATACATAAACATAATAATAACATAAATGTACATATATAAGCGGCAACCAATCACTGGGTATTGTGGCTTTGCGCGCTGGTCAGTCAAGCGAGGAAACGGAGAGAGGGAGAGATCTTTAAGGCTCTACCTCACATCAAAGAATGACCACACGATTAGCATCGAACCCCCAGGCTCTGTCTCCAGATGACGTCATGGCGAGATGGACGAATTTGAGTCGCTTAGTGACAAGACCTGTACTTGTATAGACCTTGGGTAATCCAAGGTCTACATAAGTATACGTCTCGTCACTTCGGAGTAATGCGCTGCTTTGGGTGATAAGGCCTATGACGTCATTAGGCGAGAGCTGAGAGCAAGGGGGGCGGGAGAATTAGAGCATGGTAGGGTGGGAGGGAGATAATAGAAAACGGTGGTAAATGAGCAGATAATTAAGTAATTTTAGATGTTGGCACTTTGAACAATTTGCATATTGGACAGATTTTACAGGCAATGATTATCAGCGATTGTTTATAGGCCTATATCACATATTCTACGTGAATTTAGTTTTGTGATTTTCATGTTGCAGCTTAGACATGGCATAATAAAGACGTAAAATAAATAAAAAAAGATATGGCATATGTAAACTCCAAATGTTTTTGATGAATTTATTATAAAACGAATCATACAACAATAACAATAATAATGTTAATAATAATAATAATGGCAATACATAAACATGATAATAACATAAATGTACATATATAAACTGCAACCAACCACTTAGTATTGTGGCTTTGCGCGGCCAGTCAAGCGAGAGAAAACGGAGAGAGGGAGAGATCCTTATGGCTCTACCTCACATCAAAGAATGACCTCACGATTAGTGTCGAACCCCAGGCTCTGCCTCCAGATGACGTCATGCGCAGACGGACGAATTTGAGTCGCTTAGTGACGAGACCTTTACTTATATAGACCTTGATTCCAAGGTCTATATAAGTATAGGTCTCGTCACTACGGAGTTCTGCGCAGCTTTGGGTGATAAGGCCTATGACGTCACTAGGCGAGAGCTGAGAGCAGGGGGGGGGGGGGGGGATTAGCACATGGTAGGGTGGGAGGGAGATAATAGAAAACAGTGGTAAATGAGCTGATACTTAAGTAATTTTAGATGTCGGCACGTTGAACGATTTGCATATTGGACAGATTTTACAGGCGATGATTATCAGCGATTGTTTATAGGCCTATATCACATATTCTACGTGAATTTAGTTTTGTAATTTTCATGTTGCAGCTTAGACATGGCATAATAAAGACGTAAAATGAATAAAAAAAGACATGGCATATGTAAACTCCAACAAATCATACAACAATAACATATAATGTTAATAATAATAATAATAATAAAATGGCAATACATAAACATAATAATAACAAATGTACATATATAAGCTGCAACCAACCACTGGGTATTGTGGCTTTGCGCGCGCCAGTCAGTCAAGTGAGCGAAAACAGAGAGAGGGAGAGATCCTTATGGCTCTACCTCACATCAAAGAATGACCACATGATTAGCATCGAACCCAGGCTCTGCATCCAGATGACGTCATGCGCGAGACGGACGTGACTCGCTTAGTGACGAGACCTGTACTTATATAGACCTTGGGTAATTCTACTCTCATTTCTGAACATGAAACTGACCATAACTCATTTTCGACCACTCCGACCCAAATCACCAGGGACGGTCCCCTTAAGATTATAGCATCATTTATGTTAAGTTTGATTACATTTGCAGCATTTTCCTTAGGGTTGAGATAATTTTTATAGTGAAATACCCCTCAGGTATTGAACTAGGACTGTGGTGAATGGTAGTTCTGATGGACTGTGAATCTTCTCCAGTGTACGAGTATGTCTCCAGTCTCCAGAGTTCACCTGGTTTGTTAGACTTGGTGGCCAATATCGAGGAGGAGAATGAAGAAGAAGAAGGCATGAAGAAATACCTCTACAGTCCGCACATGAGCCTGGAGCAGATGCGGCTAGAGATTAAGGTAGGGCTTTTTGCAATATGTAAAGTGATTAGTCAAATCATAAATTAACAAGTAAATAGGTATATTGTACCAAT
>NW_020868417.1:322138-331940 GCF_003789085.1 Penaeus vannamei
CTGCACGCATAACTGGTCGTATGGAGAGGATAACATGGGATTTTAGAGGGGGCTGGAAGCAGACAATTATATGGGAAGGAGACTGGGTCAGCAAGGTGTAGCACTACTTCTGTTGACATCACATTATTATTGTTATTCATGTATTTGTATTTTTTCAGATCTTTTGAGTAGTAACCTGTGCTCACTTCGAGGCAATGTTGACAGATTTGCCTTCTCTGTCCTGTGGGAAATAACACCCAAAGCAGAGGTTTTATCGTCGAGGTTAGTCTAATGATTGTTGAATCTGAAAAACTCTTGAAATTAATGTACAGTTTTGGTTTAATCAGTGAATTTCTTGAATTTGTGGAATTATGCACATTCAAGTCATTTTTAAACGAAGGGCTTTATATACTTTGATATACCCCTATTCTATCAGATTCCGGAAAACAATCATCCAGTCAAGAGCTGAGATGAGTTACCAACAGGCCCAGCAGCGCATTGATGACCCCAATATGACAGACAGCTTAACGCAGTCCCTTAGAAATTTGAATATGCTTGCCAAACAGCTCAAGAGCAGGAGAATCAATGATGGGTAAGTTGTGAAGTAGAGCTTGGTTTTGATGGAAACTTTCCTTTGGCTTTGTGTCGGTAGATTTGTAAAAAAAAAAAAAAAAAAAAAAAAAAAAATGCTGTTTTGGCCATCTTGGATCTTCTTTTTGTTTTTTTTTTATTTTTATGAATATTTAAAAAAAGAATCTTTGTCTCTTCTTTTCCTTTTTACTATTTTTTTTTCTTATTCTTTATCTTTCTTTTTCTTTTTATTTTTCTGTCTTCTCATTTTGTCATCTTCATTATGTATTTATGTTTTATATATATATATATATTTTTTGCTATTCATTTGCATATTACACGATATGCTTATTTATTTGAGAATTTCCTCTTGGCATCTTCATCATGCTCTATAATTGGTGTATACTGGTACACTTTGCATATATCTGGAAAAAAAAGACAGACCCAGAAAATAAGTTCAGAAGGAAGTGTGCATGAAAGCACATTCTTCATTAAAAATGTATAGATAATGGGTCATTTTTTCAAACCCATTTTCTCCGCAAACAGTGCCCTGGTGTTGGCCAGTATGGAAGTGAAATTCCACATTGATCCAGACACAGACACGGTTGTTGATATTGTGGCCAAGCAGCACCTGGAGACCATGAGCATGGTGGAGGAGTTCATGTTGTTAGCTAATGTAACATCGGCAGAAACTACACTCAAGGTTAGTATTTTATTGCAGATGATAGAATGTTCTTCGAGGATCAGCTTAAGTTTCCGTGATAGATTTATTGATGGAGCATCTTTGTTTCTTCAGAATATTATGAAAAGAGTTTATGATACTGTGATCAGTTTGTTGTTTTCTATACTCATTCTGAAACATGATATAACATTTTCTCTTTCGGCATTTCTATCTACACAGTTGTGTCAGTATTTAATAATAATGAACACATTTGTATGTGTATATGTATTATATGTTGTTGTGTGTATGTGTGTGTGTGCGAGTGAGAGAGAGAGAGAGAGAGAAGTAAATGGTATTTTTTGTCTTCCAGCACTTCCCAGACTGTGCTCTGTTACGTCGTCACCCTGCACCACCACATTCAAATTTCGAACCCCTTCTGTTAGCAGCAAAGAGTCAGGTTAGTTCATACTGAGGAAATAATGTTTAAAGATGTTGCAAGTGATTCAAGAAAGAAATAGTAAAGCAGATATATAGAAACAAAATGAAACGGTAATATATCATTGTTTTCATTTTCAATCTTGCATGTTTTCCTTTGGTAGGATATCGAATTGGATGTCTCGTCCAACAAGGCCCTCGCCAATAGCCTCGACAACGCCACCCGCGACAACAACCCATTCTTTAACAGTATGCTGAGAATTATGACAACACGCTGCATGATGCAAGCTGTGTACTTCTGTTCTGGAACACTTGAGCCGGGAGAGTTTTACCATTACGGTTTGGCCACACCCACATACACCCATTTCACCTCACCCATCAGAAGGTTAGTAATAGCTTACATAGAATTCCTTAACAGAATGGAATTTTTTGCTGAGTTGTGATAGCATCATAGGAGACTGTTATGATTAAATTTTATATAAAAGTGATGTATTATGGGTCTTAAAATAATCTTTTAAAATTTTTCCAACAGCTCATATATCTTGTCACTGTCTTGTAGATGTAAATGCAATGCTTAGGTACTCTTAATTAAATATCTACTAAAATTATGTGCACTTACCAGCTAAATTGCTTTTTTTTACACAGCAAATTTATTAGAAACAAGCATTTTCAGTCAAATATGAAATACTGACCTGTTTCACCATTTTACCTGCAGATATGCTGATATCATAGTGCACAGGCTTCTGGCAGTAATTATTGAGGCAGACAAGACTTATCCAGAGTTGTTAGAGTCCAAGAAGCTAGCTGAACTGAGTCAGCACATCAACTACAGACACAAAATGGCTCAGTATGCTGGTAGAGAGTCATCAGTCATTACGGCAATAGTGAGTTCAGTATTAAGATTTTTTCAGTGTAGTTGCAGAATGAAACTGGAATTCCAACTTAGATTTAGATACCCCTGGTATCTGGTCAATCCTACTGACCAGATCTACACGATAGATGATAAACTTCTCCATGTTTGCACATTGTAAATTATTAAATACAGATGTTCAGCCATAGCACTGAATTATATCTTTTTGTCTCACATTTCTGAATAGTTTTTTTTTTTTTTTCTCTTACGTTTCTAGGCATCACTCAAAGGCAAGGTGTCAGAATTTGAATCCTATGTGTTGTTCCTACACAAGAATGCCATTCAAGTACTTGTGCCATCAATTGGTCAGCAGCTGACACTGTACCTGGACAGTAAGAAGAAGCCAGAGAAGGATGATAAGAAGGATGACAAAAAGAAGGGAGGCAAAAGAGCCGAGACTATGGAGGTTGATGATGATGTTCCTGCACCTGAGTTTGAATTCAATGAACAGGTTTGTGTTTCTGTTTTTGCCTCTTTCTTTCTTTCTTTCTCTCTTTGTTTCTGTTATATTTTTCACTCCTCTTTCTCATTTCTTTCATACTACAATATGCATATCCCATAAAATGCTGGAAGTGATCTGCTAGGTCATTTATATCTCATTGTACATTTACCCATGATTAAGGATACCCTTAAAGTGTTCATACCAACAAATTTCCTTTTAAAAAAAGATAACGTCCTTCTCTCTTCTCTCTACAGGAACTTTACATCAAGTGCGGGCCAGTAGTAATTCGTCCCTTTGACCAACTCTTCATACAAGTTACCGTTGATTCCTCTGACGTCCAGCATCAACGTGTGGTGAGCAAGCTGATACATCCTGTGATTCCTGGGTTCTCCGTCCCGTCCACAAAGAAGGATGAAGAGGTCCCTAAAGTCAATCTGATTAAAAAAAGGAAAACATAGACTCTACACTTTGTTGAAATATTGTAGAGCAAGGAAGCTTACATTTCTTTTATTATAATTATTTTTTTCATGGATTTTTTTCTTTCTTTTATGATATAATTGTTGTTTTCTTTTTTCTCTCTTTATCTCTCATCTTATGACAAGTACAAACACTATCTGATATGTTTGAAATAGACTATTATATAAGAAAAAATTCTTTCTCTTATTTTAATGTTTTTTTCATCACATAGACCTTTTATTATTGTCATTATTATTATTATTGTTATCATGAATATTGTTTATTCCCCGCGTTATTGTTTCCAGTAATACACACATACATTCACTCTGCTGTTTTCTCTCTTTTTTCCTCCATTTGTACAATGCTGCTCAAAAAGGAAGCATATTTATATATTGTAAGTAATTCCAATAGATCAGTTTTCTAATATAAGGATTTTTACTGATACTGTCGTTTTTATTCTACCTATTATAAGAAAAAGGAAAGCCATTCTGGTGGTACCATATGCATGATTTATGAATTTTAAACATTTTGTAAGCTGAAAATGTCATATTGAGTGTATTTGAATATTTGATTCAAGCTAACTCAATGAAACATAGCCTCTCCAACCTAGTGGACTGTTCTGCATTTTTTCACCATTATTTGGAGGTAGGGGAGGTGAAGAAAGAAATTTAGATGCTCATGTCCCCATTTCCCTGTATCATTCAGACAAGTACCCCCTCATAGGGCCTCTTTTGCAAAGGAAATGGAAGTAATAAGTATAAAATGAGAATAAGTAATTAAAATGTACTCTTAAATATGACATTAGTTTAACAATTTTGCAGTAGTGGTTATTCACCTAATTTTCCTAGCTTGGGGCTCTATTCACATAACCCTCTTGATCCCCATATTTTCTTGTGTTGGTCAAAGTTGCAATACTGCTAGGAAAGTTATTTATTACAATGTTTCACAACTATTACACCTTAATCACTAATAATTTTTCATATTCTTGTTGAGTATGAATTATGAATTAAGATCACTGTCATATTGTAACAGCACAAAATTATATTTTACTGTTTCTTGTGGAACTCCTCGTGACAGCTGGCAGAAACCCAGGATTCTGCAAAACCACAGTTAGGAATCATTGATCTAAAAAAAAGATGTGGTCCTTAAAATTTCAACTTTATTGGTAACTAGATGCAATTCACACTATTACATATCTCCTTGTTTTAAATTAAACAATGTACACAATCATAGAGTGACCCGATTATGGGTAACACATTCTGCTACACAAAGACTACGGACAATACTAAACAACACAAACAAATTATAGAAAATGGAATGTTAACATCACATTCACTGCACATGCAAATAACGTAGAAAATCATACTAATGCCATCTTACAAACTGTATCACCAATGAAATCACATACGCATTTGGCACTAACCTTCCACGTGAGCAAAACACTTATAACATGATTATCTGTTGTGCAATAAAGAATACAAATTATGCAAACATATCTAAGAAAAAGGTATCAAATGCAAGATTTAAATGCCTTTTTAGTATAGAAAAATCCTTTGATAATGCACAGGAATATGAGCAACTTTTATCTAACACTGGGTTAGCTTGTCCTTATGAGTTTCTATTACTATCCAGAATTAATTTTGATATTTTCCAGCATTAATTTTGATATTTATTTAGTGCAATTATTTACCTAATGCTAAATAGTTTTTCAATGTAATCCACACAGAAATGCGCCTTATGTTTTTCTTCAACAAATAATCATTTGAAGGACAGTATTTGGTATCTTAGAAAACAATCATTTATATAGAGGTTCTCAAATAAGCAAAGGGAAAATGTCTATAACACAAAACATACAAACAACAAAATTATATTGCACTGCCACAAGAAAGTAATATAAGAATAACTTCTTCAAAACAAAACAAAAAACAAAAGAAAAAAAAAAAGAAAATAAAACAAAATTATCACTCTTTTTGGCACAGCTTTTTTATATATACTATTTCACTTTGTCCTGTTTTTTTTCTTCCTTTAAATCTTCCCTGATAATGAAATACATTTCTGCCAAGCCAACCACCAATGCAGCCAGTGTAGCTACCAGAGCCCTCACTCCGTAGTCCGGGGTGGCCATACCCAATGCGATAAAGACAGCAAAGAAAGTGCCAATCACAGACAAGAGGTACTGAAGCCCTGATATGATCTGCCTATTAACAATCCGCATCTCTTTCCCAATCTCTCCAAGCTGTGTTCCATCTCCCTGGTAGACATTATCCACACTTTTGACCATGTCCTTGTAGTCACGGTTCTCTTGCTCGAAACGCAGCCTTTGGATCCTGGCTTCAAGTTCTGGGCTCCTTGGGGGTGGTTCATACTTGGGTAAAATGATCTCGCTCTCTGCTAGTAATTCATGGACACGCTCTGGGATGCCCCTTTCTCGCATCTTCTCGTGACACCACTTGATCTCCTGTGTTGTCAGCTTGATCTCTTTTCCTGCTATGCCTTCACCTGCTGGGATCTTCTGCTGGATGCTCTGTGGGCTCCCAAATGCATCTCTTAACTCTTGCAGAATTTGGACGAACCGTTTAGAGGGTATAATGAGCACATGATCCTCCATTTTGGTCATGTTAACCAAGACTTGTGACAGCTACAAAAATAAGTTTCTTTGACGAATTAGAATCCTGCACTTTTCTCAAGAGTCTCAAACTGTGCTCTCAGAGCCTGTTCCTTCTCCAGGTAGTTGTTTTCAAGGAAGTTGAGTTTCTCTTGTACCTCCTGCTGAGTTGCTGTGAGCTTGCTTTTCCTCTCTGCTCTCTTTTTTGCCAGAAGCTCCTCCTAAGGAATTAAAATGTTTAATAAAAAAATTTCATTATTGTTTTTATAAGCACACATACACACTGCATACCCTAAAACTCATCTGCATTACATTTTGAAATCATTAATCAAAGTAACCTTGCCACATTACTAAACCTACAGAAAAATCTGATAAAAACTGTCTCTATTTTTTGTTCACTGGGATTTTCCCCTTATCATCATTAACAAAGAATCCTCTCTTGAAAGAGGGAAGTTCTTACCGAGTTAAATTTCTTCTCAGTGTCAATGGTATCTTCTAACATGTGGAGAGCCACTTGAATGTCTGCAATTGTGCGTGGGAGATTGTCATCTGAGGAGTTGACTATCTTCTCAATCTGTAAAGATTACAACACATCATAAACCTAAAACAGCAAAACTGAAAATGGTCAAATCACCATACTCATGGCTGAATACATTCAAAAACATTAATAATATCTATTTCATTAATATTCTTTCTAAAGATAATCGTACCTGCCCCTCCTTTATCTCTGTTATTAGTTCAAGAGATCGGAAGAGTTGCTCCACCTCTCTGTCTCCTCGTTTTTCCTGGAAATAGATATTCGTCCTCAGTCTCAATCAAATAAAAACTACTCTTCATCATTATCTTCACTCAATTTCAATCACTCTATAATCCAGTTAACTATTTCAATAAACCAATAACATGCCTATAATACAAATTCAATACAATTATTCTTACCTCAAACTCTTTTTTAAAATACTCAATTTCCCCTTTCAGGAATGGTCGATGATCAAATAATCTTGAAAAAACCTCATTTACATCTGGGGAGAAAAATGAAAGGAAATAAGTATTAATATATGAAACAAAACAAATATCCAACTGGATGCATTATAAAAATCTTGAACAAGGAATAAATATTGACTTCTATGGCACAATTTCTATATCATTCATTGATTTCTGAAATGCATACTGTAATATTTGTTTTTTATGAATTACAAAAAACACGTGAAAATTGTATTGCTAAAGGCAACTGAAATAAGTTACATTTCAATAACACGAACCAAATTGTAATTTAGACAGAACAAGTAAAAAATCTGATATTTTACATTCAAACTTAATAATTCCTTTTGTGAACTTTTACTAACAACTGAGACATCTTAACATAAATGTCCAACCATATATGAAGGAGAGCAACACTAGCAAGTTACCATGTGTGTTAAATATATCAATCGCTGATGGATACAACATTTGCTTGACACAAAGACTGTCTTTAGATAATTAATTGATATCAGTGTTAGGTATGTATTCCTGAAGTATGAACCAATATATAGTAGGTTACTGGGAGACTAGTAAT
This sequence comes from Penaeus vannamei, assembly GCF_003789085.1. Classification (NCBI taxonomy): domain Eukaryota; kingdom Metazoa; phylum Arthropoda; class Malacostraca; order Decapoda; family Penaeidae; genus Penaeus; species Penaeus vannamei. The sequence goes on from NW_020868417.1 coordinate 329,749, forward strand.
GGAAATGAAACTGATGATCTGGTCATCAGTTTCATATGGGAATAGTTGTTGAAATCATATAATCATAATTTGTGGAAATACTCAAGTGTTCTTCTTATTCCAGCCAACATACTATAGGGAACTTCCAAGGAATTCAAGTCTCTAAGTAGGGTGAGAATGTGGTTAAATTTACAGACTGACATGTAACTGGAAATGACAAAAAATAGAGAAATAGTCTTTTTTATCTTCAAATATAAACTGGAAAAATGACACTTAAAATGAAATTCAATCAAGGGTTTTTTGAACTGGTGTTGCACATATGGATTCTCTACATTCAGGTACACAGCTTTTCACAAAGGTTCTTTGTATGCACAATAACAAAAAATCCCAAGCCAGAGATAAATGCATTCCCTAGCCAGGGGCTCTAATCACATAAACCCCTCTTGGATCACATTATTTCCTTATTGTGGAGGGCAAAAGTGTGCCAAAGCTGGGATGAAGGTGTTGAAAATTTTATTACCATCAAGTGGGAGCAGCTGAAAATATGCATCTGGACTGACTGGTTTTGCACTTCACTGAACTTAGTATGATTCAAGAGATTATGACAATGTGGTTAAACCTTCTTTTCATAGGAATATCTGTAAAATAATTCATCATATAAAAAGAAACATTAATAGAAGACTTTGCTTCAGAAGTGCTTCATGAGTAATGTATAAAAATGACTGTCTGGTCATGATATCACAACATATTCACTGACAGGTTATATTGGCTTACCATGCAGGTAAGTTGTTTTTTGTTAGGCAAGATCAGAAAAACTTCTTTGGGAGATAAGTGGGTACTCATCGCTATAATTTTTCCGTCAGTGTGGGTTAATCTTTGCCTTTTGACCAGCTAATGATTATACTTTTCCATGCATTTCAGTGTATTGAATATTACTTTTACCATTTCCTTACCTCCTTACCACAAAGGCAATCCACATAGAAATTCTTAGCTCACTATTGCAAGAGTTTCATGTGCTAAACTATGTCAGATCAAGAAGTTTAACACATAATAGTAGCAATATCTAACAAAGTAACTGTATAGCATAGGACCATAAGAAGCAATGCTGTGACTTCCATAGTTTGGGCTACAGAAAAGACCAACAAATCTCTTCCACATCCAATCTGATCAGGTTTCCTTTTAATTAAATTGTCAGAATATACTTGGTGGAAGCTTCCTTTGCTGGTTAGCAAGGCACACAATCTATAGAATACCTGGACGTAGTCACAAGAGGATAGATTGAGACTTTGATATGTGACTGCGGCTATACTGTTATAGTCAGCAGATTATTACTCTTTAACTGTTTTGTGTTATTTAAGGCTACAAGCTTACTTATTTCACGTGTGCGCCCTCCTATTCTGAATATCTACCTTGAGCGAAAAAACAAGTCGCTACACCATTCTACTGAATACTACCTTTCACATATTCTTGCTTCTCTCATGCAAAACTCGGTAACAAACATCATGAATACTTCACCTATGATTCACCTGTCATACAATTCCCTCTCTAACATTTGAAAGGTTTTATCAGTAGAGTGCAGTCGCAAATTCTAAAACCCTCACTACGTATTGTCTATTCCCTATTGCAAACTTAGAAAAAATAACGAGAAACAAACAGAAAATATAGCAAAAAGTAAATAAAGATTTCGCATTACCACTGGCTGCCGATGCCATACTTGTTTACATCTCAGAGCCGAGTGTGTCCGTAATACTAAGGACTTTTTAATATAAAGTTTTACTTTTTGTTTGCGTCAATTATTACATAGGAAGTAACGCCATTTAATTAACCTATTTATTCTACATTATCAGTACTTTTATCAGTTTATGAAATGTAAGGGCTAGGGCAAATAGGAAATAATGATGTACTAAAGTCAGAAAACACAGAAACGGACAAAATATCGAATCACAAGATACGTTCGTGTCTGCGCATGACTAATCCGCGGTGACGTCACAATATTTGGCATATGTAAATAGTGTACTTGAGAATGTGTATATCTTAAGGTAGAATGGTAGGAATACTACTGAATATATAATCCATTGTACTCTTCTGTTCTTTTTTAAAGATACGATAATCAAGATTAATAGCAACGGTATATGCATTTTTTCTATTTCTCTCGTTTTCCCAATTTAACTGCTCTCATCCCGTTCTCTCTCTCTCTCTCTCTCTCTCTCTCT
>NW_020868417.1:344540-350342 GCF_003789085.1 Penaeus vannamei
CTCTCCAAGCTAATATTTTGTCTTAAGGTAGCAAGCTACCATGGCTGATATATTGCAAAGGTCACAGATTCAGTCCATGAGTAACTCTGGCTAACCACCACAATACTGGCCGGTATTACTGTATCAAAGGTGTATGATCAACCCATTTCAGGATTGGGAAGTGAAAAGAATATCTTATTAACTTTGGCAATAGCCAAATCAGCACTTCAAAAGGGATGAAATTTGAAAAATGAATTATGCAATTCATAGATAGGAATATGTAATGCATACCTTGTAAAAGAAAGACAGGAAAATCAGATCTTTCAAATGTTTCAACGATCAGTGTGTGAGAAATTAACCTACATGAAGTCAGATGCCAGAAACTAAACTATTTATTTAATAAAGCATATTTTTTAGAGGTTTTGACATTGAACAATAAGAAAGTACTATACTATTACATCTATTCATTATCCTTAATAAAATCTAATCTAAATTGTTGATATCAATCTTATCAATCACTTTGCAGTTATTATTGCCAATACTATTACAATTTCATTTCATCTTCATTGTTCTCAAGAACGAAAGCAAGGACAATGAATGAGAAGTAAGTAATACCTTCGTAATATTCCAAGTAAATTAAATTTACTGCTGATGTAGCTAACCTAGTCATGAATTTTCTTAGTTGTCATTAAGATTCCATACATTTAGCTTTCACATTTTAAATATTCATTTTGTACCTTGAATAACATTTGTATTGGTAGAAACGGCATACCATAGGTTCCAGGGATATTTTGACGGGAAAATTACAATAACTGCCCAACTAGAATTCCCCAGTTTGGTCTACCAGCACATCTCTTTGGATAAATCTGAAGTGCTAATACTTGTTATATTCATAGGAGGAAATGTACCAGTGTGGTGCCATAACAAGGAGTGTTTTATAGAGCATATGCACTTAATCTTTGTTTTCTTACGATATGAATAAAATATCAACTGTGTTTAAATGTATTGAACATAAAAATTATACAAGAGATTTAAGGGAAAATTTGCTAAGTTACACAGATGCAGCTAAATGAAAACCACATGAAAAAAGAGGGCTAAAGTATGCTCATAGATGTTATTGATTAAATATTTTTTACACAAAGATTCATCAGAAGCCAAGAACCTTTGTTCCTTAGGAGAATATAACCAGGCTATTATGCAGGGCTAATATTTTTTATATATAAAGTATGGATTCATCTCCAGTATTCTATGCTGTCATTATATATTCTTTATCTTGACTTTCATTATCTTAATTGGTTAATTTATAAAATCACATTGTTCTTGAAGTCGTTTGCATTAAAGTTAGACTGTGGTTTAAATCCCATCCAATATTTACTAATAAAAATATGTAGTTGAAATCAGAAAAAAAACAAGCAGCAACATTCTGATTCCAATAAAAAATGTAAAGAATTTTGACCACCTATTCAATTATTAAACTTATTCCATTAGCTAGAAAATCTTTCACGTTTATCTATATGATTCAGTCAGCAACCTATATAAATCATTAATGAAATATTAATTTTAAATGCGAACATTTTTGTTTTTAGGAATCATGTGTGATAGGAAAGCAAGTTTAATGCAGCCAAAAGACCTTTAATTACTTTCTAATTTATATATTAGCCATAGCCAGCACAGAAGACCATAGTTTTTGTTCCATTTGACACTAGCATCAACTGGCACCATTCACAGATAAAGAATTCTGAACTCTTTTTACCTTTACATCACAATTAATATAACTTATTCTGTAATACTAGTTTCTAAAATTTTATTTCTCTCATTGCTTTTGTATATTTTGTGAATCATACTCATGAAAATGAAGGCAACCTACATTTACCTATTGATTTACCTTTGGTGTCCAACAGGATTCAGTAAATAAAGTAATGGTCAATGGTTACACTTTTATTTTTTCATCTTTTTGGTATAATAGAATGTCAAGTGATCATTTTCCTTTGTAACCTACACAACATACATATAACCACATTAACTCAAGACTTATGCATGTGCAAGAAGTACTAGCTTTCCATTCTACACCTATACTACGGAAATGTGTTAACCTAGCAAATCAGTGGCTTACACTTCTATGCATAAAACCAAATGTCAGTACTAAAAAACAATAATATAAATGTCACTGGACAGAATAAAAAAAAAAAAAAAACAATAATAATAATGGGCTCTAGTTAGCACTTTGCCCAATGGAGATTTACATAGAATAAGAATATTTTATTGTGTGTGAGGGGAGGGGTGTTACACATAAACACCAAATGTCAAGATTGTTTTACAAAGAAAAGTAAACATTAACACTTCTACATTATACTGAGGAGTTGACCAGATTTCAGTTCTATTTCTGAAATCACAAACTGTCCTTGTAGCTTAATAAAATAAATGAGCACATCACAAGAGCTGCTTTTTGAAAATTACCAAAATAATCAAAGTCAAAATGTACTGAGTATTCAAAAGGAGTTCAGAGATATGTGAAATACAATAGTTCTTTCTCTACCTATATTTTGGTTTACACTGTTTACACAAAATAGTGTACAAATCTATGCATTGTTTGTGAAGGAGGAAATGTATTCTTGCTTAGCACTTAATCCTACATCTTAAAACAATATTTGGTTTGTAGACTATGCTTGAATTTAACAATTATTCATCAACATTCAGCACAGGACAACTCCATAAATCTTACTGAAATACATTTATATGTCTATGTATGCACATATACCAAATATGTATAGGAGTAATTTACTCATGTTTTCCTCCTCAACTGTTGTATATTATTAAAAATATATTGGCTGTTTATTCTTTTCTATATAACTATATCACAAATATTGTTCATCTAACAATATGAAGAAGGATATTTTGTTTACATGAAGTTCATTACACTAAATAAAATTCAAGGTCTTTAAACTCTGAAGTTTGATAAAAGTTAGGAAATATCCTATTTTTGTTACAGAATGATTATCATTTGATGCATGCATGCAAAATATCTCTGACAGCCTGCCTCACATTTCATTACTCTATCACTTGAGCCACTTTTACTAATGAGCATGCAGTGATGATAACAATCAAATGTAATAAAATATAATGCAAGGATATTAACGAGCTAAATAAACTAAATAAAAAATAAAAGCTATCCAAATACGTGACAGCATGAATTACTTTGGCATAATTGTCAAATGCGAGTCACAAAAGAAAATGCCCATGAGCTCTACCGCAAAGGCAGTCTTACTTCTGTTTGGCCAGTTTCATAATCAGAACTTTTTAATCTTTTTGTTTAAAGACTGGCTCTATCATATCTTCCAACACACAGACACTCCTTTTGCATTAGAGAGCAATAATCTTCACCAAAACACTCATTCATCTTTGCAGTGGGTATAAATCCTATATCTAATCAGGATGCTCCTGTACTGACCTTGTAAGACACATCCTGCATATGGATGCTCTAACTGTGAATAATGATGCATATGTTTATGTGCTTGTCTGTGCTTTTGCTACCATTCATATGTTTTATGGAGAAATATAACAGCCTGACATTACTTGATTTATAATTACATTAAAAAAATCAATTATTTTCTCTCCTTTTATTTTCAGATTACAAGCTCTTCCCTCATATGTATTCCAACCTCAATTCAAAATCAAATCATAAAAAAATTACACACCAATTTACATGAAAGCTAATTGTGACATGCCTACTCTTACCAATTTTACACAGTAAGATTTTTCTTATCATAAAGAATATTATATGATAAGGATGTCTGACTAGTTCCTGTTTAATTTAAGTCTCACTGTCCTGGTTTCAGTATTCTGCACATTTTACATTCAACAAAAGTTTAAAAGATATTTTTTTTATCTGGAATAGGAACACAAAATACAAGGTAGATGTTAATTCAGATGGAAAAGTACTACATTCTAAACCAATGAAAAAAAAATTCACATGATAACTGATCAACTATATTTCTTATCTGGCTCACCATAATGTTAATCACATCAATTAACCATCTACTTCTTAAGTGAAGCCTAAATGCATCCATCACATGCAAAAGACCATCACTTTCACAATCCAGTGCTTACAAATAGGTATAAATCAATCCATGACTTTTACCTTTTGTTTGTAATATAAAAGCATCATTGTCACAAAAGGATCATGGTCTTTCAATGAAAATCAGTTACTTATACTACAGAGAATAATATGTATCATGAAATAATATACTTTCACAAAAAGAGTCTTGGGTTTATAATATAATGAACATACAATCAATGACTTGTAATACAGAGGTTTTAGAAACACTTTTGAATCTGTCTCATATTATCCTCATCTCACACATCCCTCTATATTGATGTAATTAAGATTTCAATACATTCTATCTAAAAATGAGAACCAGAAATGAGATCGCAATTTTGTATAATTTCCAACACACTAGAGGCACCATTATAAAATGACAATTTACAATTTACTATTTAAAACAAGACTAAATATTTTGAATGGGAAACATATCCATACAACTACAAAATAAAATCTCAGTCTTAAAAAAAATAAATACAGTAAACATACCAGTAGATTACAAACTGGTGAAATTGGTCTACAAAAGTTTATATAAAAAAGTATCCGTCTTTAAAATAAATATCACAAAGCACATATGAAAAAAGGAATGCAACATTTCCAACAATAAATTGCACATATCAATACTGTACAACTCAAACTCTAAAAAGGTAAGAGTCTGATATATGATTTTCCTTTCCCAAAAGCCAAGGTCCAAATATGCATGCACAAATATATATAATTTATAGGCCTTAAACTACTGTCATTACGACCATCAAGTTTACTGGAAAAAATGCACACCTAATTGCCCTTTGCTGAAAATTTTTTAGAAATCAACAAAAGCAATATGGCACAAGCAACAACAATCATTTGTTGTTTGAGAATAATAATCAGGATCGCTAGCTGGGTGACCAAGAATTTTCAAAATTTCCATAACACTAATAAGTAAAATACAACTCTTCTTTACATTCCTCTTAATAATATTTGTTCAGGTCATTAAATATGTTTGGACTAAGACAGGCTGCAATCTGGAGATATTCCCAGAAACACACATTGACGTTTGTTCCATAATGTAACCTCGATCAGTCCTTCTTTTCGTGCTGAGGCTCTTCTGAAAAACAAAAATGATTGATTAAACAATTAGCAAAAATCAAAATGTAAACCTAAACTCTTTACATTGATACAAAATATACATTACCAATTTATGAAACCTGCCCTAATTGTAAAGAAAAAATGGATACTCAGAGCCAGTAAAAAAAAAAAAAAAATTACAGTATGAGTCGCACAATAATGTTTGGCTCTCTCAACAAGTAAAAACAGGAGGGAAGTCTGGTGTATGGAGTGTACCACACAGAACTAGAATTACTGCATCACAATCACTAAGAGGCAAGGAACATCTCTGTACAATTGGCTCATGGAAAGGAGAGGGCTACAAGGGAAGTGGGGATATGGAGACGGTATTGTGTATGTGGCTGGAGGAATCTTGCAAATACTTCCAAATATATTCATGAACCCTCATATATCTCACGATATGGAAAAAAAAAAAACTGGAAACAAGCCTGTTTACAACTGTAGCACATTTAAACAGTTGTAAATACATCAAAAAACAAATCTTTATTCCACATATTTGCTTTGCATTATAATAGGCATAAATCTGCATATTTTCATCTTTTTAATTTTATACAGGAAGTGTTATATCTGTAGTCATAATATTTGACCCACGATATACAAAATTTTCTAGCTTTTCA
>NW_020868417.1:350442-370442 GCF_003789085.1 Penaeus vannamei
AATCAAATGCCACACACACTACACCACAAGCCACACACACCACACCATATGCCACACACACCTCACCACCCGCCACACACCACACCACACTCCACACCCACCATACCACACGCCACTCACCACACACACACCACACGCCACACACACCACACCACACATCACACACTCACCACACCACAAGCCACACACACAATGCCACACGCCACATACACCACACCACAAGCCACACACACACAATGCCACACGCCACACACTACACCACACGCAACACACACCACACGCCACACACCATACCACACGCCACACACACCACACCACACCACATGCCACATACCACACACACCACATACCACACACACCACACCACATACCACATACACCACACCACACGCCACCCACACCACACGCCACACACACCCACACACACCACACACCACACCATATGCCACACACACCACACCATATGACACACACCACACCACACGCCACACACACCACACCACACGCCACTCACCACACCACACGCCACACTCACCACACCACACCACACGCAACCACCACACGCCACACACACCCACACCACATGCCACACACACCACACCACTTGCCCACACATACCACACCACTTGCCACACACACCACACCACACGCCACACTCACCACACCACACGCCACACTCACCACACCACAAGCCGCACACACCACACCACAGGCCACACCCACCACACCACATGCCACACACACCACACGCCACACACACCACTCCACACGCCACACTCACCACACCACAAGCCATACACCACACCACATGCCACACCAGAAATCACGCCGCATACACCACACCACGCCACACGCCACACACACCACACCATACCACACGCCACACATACCACACCACACGCCATTCACTACACCACACGCCAGAATCACCACGCCACATGCCACGCACTACATCACACGCCACACACACGACACCACACGCCACACACACGACACCACACGCCACACACACACCTCACGCCACACACACGACACCACACGCCACACACTCCACGCTACACTCATCACACCACAAGCCACACACACCACACCACATGCCGCACACACCACACGCCACACACACCACACCACGCGCCACACACACACCACACGCCACACACACGACACCACAAGCCACACACTCCACGCTACACTCATCACACCACGAGCCACACACACCACACCACATGCCACACACACCACACCACGCGCCACACACCACACCACACGCCACACACACCACACCACATGCAACACTCACCACGCCACACTCCACTCACAACACCACGCCACACACACCACATGCCACACCCACCACACTACACGCCACACCACAAGCCACACACGCCACACACCACATTCCACACACGCCACACACCTCACCACACGCCCCAATCCCTTGCCCGTTGTTGTCGTGGGGGGGCTTAGGAGACGGAGACTGAGACCCAATGCCTCAGCCCTCGACTCAACTAATTTTGCATGGTCTTTTCCCCCTCCAGCTTTTGTTTCCATCCCCTTCTACTATCTACTTCCTAAGGTGTGAGAGCCGTGCTGAGAGGATGAAAGGCTGACCTTGTGCCAGTCCTGAACGGCCTGCGGGACCCATGGGCAAGGTACTCCCGACTAATCTAGCCCTTACCTTTCACTAGCGATGGAGGTGGACCAGTTGATGCCTTTTATATAATCCAGGTTCCCCATGACCAGTAATGAAAATGTAATCCCTTAATTAGAGGCAATGAGGCTAGCCCCTTTATCAAATAGCCCCAACCAGGCTCTCCTTTGACCACGACTCCGAACACTGAAACTACAACCCACTCCTCAATGCCTACTAGTGCATTACACACCCAAGCAGAGAATCAATCTCCAGAAAGACATTCCTACCCACCCAACTTCCTCAAATTCATCAATTCTACCCCCGCAATCTTCAGCAAGCACCCAATCCTCCCTTATTACTACCTTGTAGCCTTATTCTCCATCATTCCGAAATACTCCCTCTTCCACACGCCCCCGACCATCCACCACCACCAACCCTACAGTTATCTTAAATACTCTGTTTTTAGCCCATCTAAATGGGACCGATTTTTCGTGATCCCTTCTACCGCTCCTTACTCAGGCAACACTCTTCTCTTTCAACAGTGCCTCCAAAAACAAGTAAGCAGAGTCCCTTTTTATACCAGACGGGATCGCTCCCGTCTTGTAACAGTCAGATCAGAAACTGAATCTTTAGCACTATATGCTTAAGACACAAGATATCATAAATCATGCTCCCTCCACACTTGAAGTGGTTGCCGATATTATACCCCTCCTACTAATATTCCCCCTACACCCCTTCCTCCTACTCCCTCTCAACATAACCTAACCGCCTCAATTCCGTCCACCACCGATATCCATCCTCCCAATACCCATTCTCCTGATATCCATCCCCCTCTTACTCATAGCACCCCAACACCCCTTCCTCCTAATCCCTCCCAAGACAACACATCCACTTCAACTCAAACTATCCATCCTCCTACCACTAATACTCCCCCACATCTACTCCCTCCCAACACAACCCACCCCCTTCAACCCCAACTATAGGCACATTCTCCCTCCCTCCATCCCCTCTATCCTTTGCACTCCCCCCGGATACGCACGAGAATCACTCATGTGACAACAATGCCCTTCCCCAAAGTCCCTACCTTCTAATACAGCTCCTTCACACCCCCTAGCTCCTCCCCCAAATTCCCTAATATGTACCGTATGCGATATCACTCATAAGCTATAGCTCTCCTATATTGGAATATTCACGGTTTCCGTTCTCATAGACCAGACCTACGTCATATCCTTACTTCTTATAATCCATCTATTATCTGCCTCCAAAAGACTTTCCTCACACACCCACCTATTCCAATTCCCAATTACCATTTTTTCTCTTCCCCACACTCCCTTTATGTCTCGTCTATACTTATCCATCATAAAACACCTTGTGTTATACCTCCCATACAAACTTCTGCCCCGTGCACAGTTATTCGCATCTTTCTTCGCCGCTGGATCACAGTGATTTCAGTCTACTTCTCCCCATCCCATCCCATTGACTTTACTGCCTTTGAAACTCATAGTTGGTGATTTCAACTGCCGCCTCACTCTGTAGGATGACTCTACCACCAACTCCCGAGGCCGATCTCTAAAACGCTTCCTCTTCACAAGTAACCTAATTATTCTTAATTCAGATCTCCCCACACACTTTGACATACGCACACAATCCTTTTCATGCCTTGACCTCTCTCTATCCTCTCCTTCACTACATTTAGATTTCCATTGGTCAGTTCTTGACCACTTCCCAGTACTCCTTTCTCCTACTTCATATGTACCACTTCCTAATCCTCCACTCTGGGGCTTTGATAGAGCTGACTGGCATACATTCACTTCAGTCTCTACTATACCTATCTCTCCACCCACCTTACCGTCCATTTCAGATATGCTACAATGTTTTACAACCACGATCCTAAGAGCTGCCTATACAGCCATTCCTCGAACTTCAAGACCTTATATCTCTAAATGTGTTCCATGGTAGAATTCTGATTGCACCAAAGTGCTTCCTTAAAACGAGCAGCCTGGAACAGCTATCCCTACAAACGAGACACCCCTCACCAGCTATCAGCCCTTATTTCCTTCAAAAGAGCATCTGTCCATTTCGTTATATTTTCATAAGATATTATGATAGAAATTTGTTACAATCCAGTAAAACATTCATCTTAATCATTATTCATAAAGAAATGTATCCAATGTTAAATGTAATTTTACATTAGGCTATTAAGAGGTGTGTTTGTTTATTGGTAACATTTATTATCAAATATTATGTTTTGTTGCTATAGAGGAAAATAGTCATAATGATGGAATTATGCATTTTCATTCAGATTTCGTACTTGAAGATGTGTTAGAGATCCTTTAATTCATGATAAATTAAACTTATTGAGTGATTTACATCAAGTGTTTCCGCACCTCTATGCATTGGCAAAGGCCAATCCTTATTTACATTAGTCATATTGTTTTTTTTCCGTTACTATGGATCCTCAGTAGGTTGCTCTTGCACATTAATTGATTTCCACATGGCAAAGTGACATTTACTTACTCCTGAAGGTATTTATGAAGCTGATATGAGCTGAGGAGGGTCGCTACGATAAGCGTCACGAGAGGTTGCGGGCTCCGTAAATGTCTCTCGTACAGAGATGTGTTTACGACCTCGAGAGTGTTTTGAAAATAAGTTTGTTGTGCGAAACGAGAGAGTAACTTGTTTTACGACATAAACAGACCATTTACGATATCGTAAGACGTTAGTATATCCGGCCCCAGACCCGCCCCTGTGTCCTCTATGTAACGTCCCTCTTTCAGTCCCACACATTCTCTTGTCCTGTCCACGCTTTAATACAGCACACACCTCTGCTTTTCCACACCTATCCTCCCTTCACTGACCTCCCAACATATCAGACATCCTTACAGAATCCCACAGTTTCTGCCTTGACAACTTGTTCTCCTTCCTCAGACGCATAAATATCCTTCACTTGATCTAACTCCCTTACCTAAACCACCATAACCTTTTCCCCCATCTTCAACCTTTCAACACTACTCTAGATAGTTGACACATCGCAACTATCACCTGACATCCCCCTTTACTATACCTTCCTATAGTGCTATATGACCTTAGATGTCTAGCACATTTATTTAACCATTAACCATTAACCACACCACACGCCACACACACCACACCACACGCCACACACACCACACCACACGCCACACACACCACACCACACTCCACACACACCACACCACACGCCACACACACCACACCACACGCCACACCACATACCACACACACTACACCACACCACACGCCACACACACCACACCACACGCCACACACACTGCACCACACCACACGCCACACACACATCACACGCCACTCACATCACACGCCCCACACACCACACCACACGCCACACACAGCACAGCACACCACACGCAGCACTCACGCCACACACAGCACACCACAAGCCACATACACCACACCACACAGCACACCACACACACCACACCACATACTACACACACTACACCACACCACATGCCACGCACACTACACCACACCACACGCCACACACACCACATCACACGCCCCACACACCACATCACACGCCCCACACACCACACCACACGCCACACACAGCACAGCACACCACAAGCCACATACACCACACCACACACCACAACACACCAGCACACCACACAAAAAGCCACACACAGCACACCACACCACAAGCCACATACACCACACCACACGCAGCACACACACCACAACACACGCCACACACAGCACACCACACCACAAGCCACATACACCACTCCACAATTCTCTCTCCCTCTCTCTCTCTCTCTCTCTCTCTCTCTCTCTCTCTCTCTCTCTCTCTCTCTCTCTCTCTCTCTCTCTCTCTCTCTCTCTCTCTCTCTCTCATATCAAACTCGGGAGTCCCGTGTTTGATGCCGGACGTTTCGAGCTTAATAACGTCATCGTTTACAGATGGTCAAGAAAAGTCTTTGGTATAGAACAAGCTCGGCTCCCTTGCTTCTGGCATGCACGACAGTGTTTTTCCCCAGGGGCCGGATTCTCAAACGCGTTATGCCGCAACTCCGTAAGGTGCCTTGACTCAAGGTCTGCAGAATTACTTATTTAGACCTTGCCTTAACTTACGGTCGAGCGATCTTACGGTCCATACACAAAGCAAGGGACTCGCCATATTGGTGCAAGGTAAGGCACCTTAGGTTAAGGCAGGGGAAGAGCAGCCTTTAGCGCCTTACTGCGGGCGAGGAATCAACACTTATCGCTCCTGTATAAGGGAAATGCAGCAGGACGGTAAAGGTTTTTTTTCCGGCGGCCCATCTTGCCGAAATTGAGTTAAATGTATTTTCAAGGAGTTCCTAGGCTCCCGGTTCTCCCCTGAAAATTTCAAGGCCCGACCGTTTTTTTAGGTGGTAGCAGCCATTTTCGATGTCGACTGAAATATTTTTTCACGTTACCTTAGAAAATCGGCAATTGTGACGTAATGATTGGAGATAATAAAAAAATAGAATATTTCCTGAAAGCTTATTAAATTTCACATAAGATGAGACTAACCTTCATTTTTTCGAAGTAATTTAAAACATCTGGCAAGCGTCCAAAAAACGATAATGAAGAAATTTTTCATACAAATAAACATGATATGGAGTATTTTATTTTCTTTGTTTTCATCATATATAGTTGGATCTATGAGCAAAACATTTCGAAAATGCAAATCTCCCCCCATCCCAGGGGGAGGTAGGATTGCCAAATGATCCGGATCACCACCATTTTATGGAATATTAATTAGGCTAAGACAAACCTAAGGTAAAAAAAATATTCAAATCTGTTCATAGCCTTTCGAGTTAGAAAAAAAAAAATCCTGGATCCAAACCATGGGCCTCATCACCACCAAACTGTAATAAGCGTCTAAGTTAGGTTAAAACACACCTTTGGTTAAACTCTCATTAGAATATATTTATAACATTTAGAAATATCAGAAAACAAACGAAAAAAAACAGCAAACAAAGAAACAAACGGAAGTAATGTGCTTATATACCTTATATACATACTTTTATATCGCCATGTAATAGTATTTCGTCTTTCCACGTTTTTTTATTTTTTATTTTTTAGTTTAGTCCTTTATTTACCACCCTGGCTAACTACACAGGCGTGGGCAAGCTGTGTTACATTTGATGCATGGTCAAAGAATTATATAATAGTATTAATGTGTAAATCTAGATCATAAAATTATTACGATCTAAAATATATCATTTAAAAGGAAAGAACAATCAGTAATTTATCTACTCATCTATCAAGCCGGCATACGGCTTGGGCGTGGAAAGGCAATGTAACATTTGATATGTGGTCATGTGATACTACATTCCAAATTTAGGATACAACATAAGTATATCTTAGACATCAGATGATATGAAGTAGTTACATAGTTCTCCATACCTCATGCTAGTTGGTCTGAAAGGCTGTATTACATGGCACTCTGAGATATAATGTACGTGGTCTCTTATATTCTTCATTGCATAATTTACACTTAGTTTCTTCAACATTACATGCTGTACTGACCTGCCAGTAGTCTATATCCCAGCCTGATTCTTGCGGTCACAATATCACACTGTCTTTTTCTTGTTTTGTATAAACCATAGATGAATACATCTTGCATAAACCGGTCATAGTGCTTTATGCTACAGCTTTCAGGCCATTGAGAATTAATCAAGTCAGTCAAGTCCTCTTTGAAGGAAGTTTTAATCATGTGTGAAATCCTAGCAAGAGGTACTCCAAGATCTATATCCACACTTTGCTTGTCACATGCTGATTTTGCTAGGCGGTCAGCATGATCATGCCTGTGGATTAGAACATGCGATGGCATCCACACAAAACGTATATCATGTCCTAGTTCTTTTGCACGGTACACATTTATCCTTATGTCATTTGCAATATTTCCTGCACCTTTGTCTAGTGTGTTCAAAGCCTGGAGAGTACTTTGTGAGTCGCAGAAAATTACCTCTGAGCCTTGACTTATTTGAAATTCGGTGGCTATGAGCATTCCTGCCTACTCAGTTTGCGTAGTGCTAGCCCAGTCATGAACCCGCCTACAATCCTGGTGCTGCAAAATATTGTTTTTTATATACGACAAAAGCGCATCCTGCTTTATTCCCAGACTGCAAGGATCCATCAGTGTACCATTCATACGCATTAGGCATAGTTTCAAGGTGCTCAATGATAATTGCTAAAGCATACTGCTGAAGTACAGCAGGGGGGGCACTGTCTTTTTTGGGGGGAGTCGTATAAAATACACTTAGGTCCGACATTTTCCATGGTGGAGCAGAACGTCCATGTAGGGTCTTAGTTATGGATATGTTCAGCTGAGACAAGTGCTTACATGTTACTTGTTGCCATGGATTTGAGTTTGAATCGATGTTGCCATTCAAAGTTAGCTCCACTATTCTATGTTTTAACTGTCTTTGGAACTCTGTGCAATAGAGGGGTTCTCTTATTGCTTTGACGCTAAATGTGGTATTTATGTTTAATATTCTTTCATAGACACACGGCAAATTAAGTTCTGTTCTCATATTCACAATCCATGTTGTTTTAGGGGCGCCGAGAATAAGCCTCATGGCCTCATTTTGTGCAATTTCTAAGCTAGCCAACTCTGATTCCTTGTATAATACTAGGTGCAATGCATGATAATCGATGACCGACCGCATGTATGACAGGTAAAAGAGTCTAGCAATATTGACATTAATACCATGGTCTTTGCAGACAAGTGTCCTAAGTGGCTTCAGCCATTCCCACAGCCTTTTCTTCAGATTTTGTATGAACTCTGCATCATTAACAGCCACCCCGAGATATTTGTATTGGTGACAGAGATCTAGCTCAACGTCATTGATGTGAAACCTTGGCAGAGGGATTGTTTTAAGGTTAAGTGCCTTGGTTTTTTTCAGTCGATATAATCAATCCACACTCTGTAGCCCTTGCTGAAAGTACATCAAGAATCTGTTGCATTCTCTCCTCGGATGAGGATTTAATGCAAATATCAGCATAACAAATAATGGAGTCATTGCCCTCAAGTGGTATATCGTCTAGTAATCTATGCATTAGGATGTTAAATAGCATGGGACTAATTACGCCTCCCTGAGGTGTGCTAAGTTCAAACACTTTTGTATGAGTACTCTTAACACCCCTGAAGAAAACCTGAGCCAATCGATTGGATAGATACATTTGAATCCATGTTAACAAAGCTAGCTAGTTGCTTAAGGATAATTTCTCTGTTTGCAATATCAAAGGCAGATTGAAGATCAAGAAATACGGTTTGCATGCCTGGTATTGAGTTTGTTTAGTATTCTGCAAAACAATGCTGACTGCTACGTCCTGGGAGAAATCCATACAGTCTGGGGGATAACTTAGTATGTATACGGTACATGAGTCTGTTCAGAATTATTCTCTCAAGTACTTTGCACAGACAAGTGGTCAAGAAAATTGGTCTGTATTTGTCAGTGTTGGATTTGGGTATTGGGATGATTAAACGTTTAGTCCAGGAGCTTGGGAGGATTCCTTGTGAGTCAATACAGGTGTAAGAGTGGGTTGCCTGGCACCTGCGCAATGAGGCGAAGAGCACTGTAAGTAATGCTATCCTCGCCAGGTGCTGTTGCCTTGCCTTTCACAAGGGCATTTCTCAGTTCCCACTCGGTTATTTCGGCAAAGTCGGATGTGTCAATAGCAGCACAGGCTATTGCTGTATTGAATTTTCTATCTATTTTCGACTTGTCGAATTGATCTTTTATCACTTGTGGAAGTGAGCTCAACTGAGAGTTTTCAGCCCACTGCTCCAGCAGCATATTAGCCTGTTCTTGTGGGCTGTGAAACTGCGGTGTTGTGGGAGCTTTGCCTGTCAGCCTATTAATCTTTCTCCATACATCAGCCATGGAAGTTTGACTGTTGATGCTTTGCAAAAATTATTCCCAGTGTTTACTACGAATCTGTTTTTAGTTCTCTGAATTCTTTATTGGCTTTAAGAAACTGAATAAGATTGTCTGACATCTTGTTATCTTTATAGCAATTGACAAGCTCCTGAATTTGTCGATGTTCCTTGGCTAGAATTGGGTCCTTGATCCACCTCGGAGCATGGGGGGCTTGGGGGCTCTTTTTCTTCGAGAGTTTTCGTGAACAGACCCATGTGTTATAGTAGTCAGTGACAACTTTGATTAAACCCTGAGAGAAATTTTCAATTGTTATTATTTCATATGTGTTGTACAAATCAAAGACACGTGCCTTGAAGTGATGCTCCAGGCCCGGTAGGATGATTATTCTAAGCCTAGGTGTTTTAGGGGCTAAGTTGCTGTCAACAGTATAGTCAGTTCGGATTGCAAAGTGGTCACTAACTGATTCTCGTACCAGTGAAGTACAGACATTACCATGAACTAGCTTTCTGCCAAATACGTAATCTAACCTGCCACTTCCCAAATGAGTTTCTATTTCTGTGTCATATA
Source organism: Penaeus vannamei (assembly GCF_003789085.1). Classification (NCBI taxonomy): domain Eukaryota; kingdom Metazoa; phylum Arthropoda; class Malacostraca; order Decapoda; family Penaeidae; genus Penaeus; species Penaeus vannamei. The sequence goes on from NW_020868417.1 coordinate 360,559, forward strand.
CTGTCAGTGATCTACTATTAATGAAATGTTTGAATTCTTCCCCATTACTATTACGCTGGCTGTCTCCAAAGTGGGGGTGCCTTGTGTTAAGGTCGCCCATGCATAACGTGCCTTGGTTGTGAAAATTGGGTAAAGAACTAGCCAGAAATTTTGACGATCTGGCATATATATTATATAGTGAAAAATACCCAGAGGCAGTCTGAATTTTTAAATGATGAAATTGAACATCAGTGTTCTCGGATTTTTTAAACTAATTTATGTGGCAGTGTTTTACCTTCACATATGTCAACAATCCAGTCATGGCTGTATTCACATATGAATGATATCCCTTAATTGAAGGTGTAATTTTTATCATAGCAGCAGCAGCAAAAGGTTCTTGCACACAAATCACAATATTATATTTACGAATATAAAACTCTAGGTCACTCAGCCTAGGCTTAATATTACGCATATTCCATTATATGAATTTAATTGTGCGTCTATCCATATGTGACTAGTGTATTATCATGTAATCTGTACTTCATGTGTTTATATCCACTAATATTACGGAATTTAGGGTCACATAAGAAACATATAACTTCATGAATAATGTAGATTTTATTGCAGATGATTGTCCTAAGCTTAAAAATACATTTAAACATGTCAAAGATTAGGTCTTAGCTTTGTCCCACTTCTTAGCACAGCCCCCTTGGTTGTTGTGCCGGGTGTACCCAGGGGGCTGGTGACGTCACTGGACTCCTCATCTGACTCGGTGTCGCAGGGATCGTGGTAGTGTTCATCGCTGCTGTCAGTGCTGACACGCACACTCTGGTTATCAGCACTGATGTCCTGACATCGTATTTGCTCGCTTGTTTCTTCAACACTAATAGCAGCACTAGTATCTCGGCAATGACAGTCCCTTTTCATTTTTTCCTTGTCTTATCTCAAGTTATTGTTTTCTTGTCTCAGAGCTTTGATTTCCTTTAAAAGCTCAGCACATTTATGTCACTATGGTCAGCTGGCGTGACGTCACTTCTTCCACATGGTTGTGCGGGGGATTCCCTGGTTAGGCATGCGGTCATCTCTGCCCGAGGGTGAGGGACGGCCGCCTTGGCTGGCGCCTGGGGGGGGAGGGGGGTCGCGGTCTTGAGCTCTGTGATGATTTGCATCATCTTGTTCACCTGCTCCGTCAACAACGCAACCGTGTCGCGTAGTTCTGCTACCTCTGCATCCCCACTCGACGGCAGCCGCGGGAAGTCTCTGCGGATGGTGACGTCACACACGGCACGGTCGGGCACTCCCCCGGCACGCTGGCCGCGGGTTGGGCTAGGAAGGCCGCGGTCGGTGCCGGAGCCACGGGGTGGAGGGGAGGGGTTAGGGCAGGGAGGGCCGCGCTGGTCACCTGCGGTCGGTGCTGCGGCCACAGGAGAGGGGGGAGGTGCCAGGGCAGGGAGGGCTGTGCACCCCCAGTGCCAGGCAGTCACACCTGTTTTCCCACACCTGAAGCAGGATGGGACAAAGCTTGGTGCATCTGCAGTAGGCTTTCGCCCTACAGCACTGCGAGGAGACTCCTTGGCAGTATGTTGCTCGCCGCATGCTGCGCAGCGTGCCTTATCCTTGCAATACTTAGCTACATGGCCGCTTCCCATGCAATTGTAGCATAAGACAGGGGATGCCTTCCATGGCCGCACGTGGCTGGTGGGCATGTACTTTCCGAAGAATTTGTATGTACTTGGAGGGGGTTGCTCTCCTTTCCATACGATGGGATTCGGTTTAATGGTTGGCCATCCTTGTACACTCGAATGGCCTTGTGAACTCCATTGAGTGCATATGCCTTTGCAACGTCAAGGTCCTTGTTATAATGTGTGTCATATTTTTCTGATCTCTTTTTTTCATCACATGATTTGAAGGTAATGCCTCCAATAAGACAGATATATGGCGAGGAGAGCGTGTCCCTCTCTCAAGGTCAATGGGTGTACCCCGCAGGTTCGAAGATGGGTTGCCAAGGTCCTGTAGCCATTTCATTTTTTCTTTTTTCGTGGTGCCTTCAGGGAAGGCGAAACGGACGTAGTCTTTCCTCGGTGCGAGTGGCGTCTTGCTGGCGTTACTGGGCTTTTTTCTTTTTCGGGCCCACTAACGTGAAGCCGTCACCTCCTTGGTCAGCGTCAGCGTCACCCACCTGGGCATCACCGTCATTTCGTGCCTCTTGCATGGCGATGGGTTCAGCGGGCCTGAACACTGAATCACAGGCTGAGGCGCACTTTTCAGCCGTGGGAAGGGTGGGACAGTTATCCCGCGAGTCCTCCCCCTCAGTGTTTACTTTGCGGTTTTCCCCCATCGTGGGGGTGGTGGCTCGCCCGCCTCGTGACAGGTGAATTATGGCGCTCGGGACAATGGAGCACTCAGTTCCAACGGTCACTAACACAGTACTTGGCACTCGGTGGAGGAGTTAATTCAATTGAATTTAAAACATAACCATGTTCACATCACTACTCTCATGACGTTTCAATTGCGAGGAATATGCGCACTTAAAAGATTCATGAACTTGTACAATTTCCTCGTACATGACACCAGAGATCATGTGTAAGGGGCGAGGGCACCGGAGCAGGGCACCACACGACCTCTTCGTGTGAGGTCACGGAGTGAGTTAAGTTAAGTCAAGTAAGTTTATTTACCACCCTGGCTAACTGCTCAGGCGTGGGCAATCGTTATTACAGAGTGTTACATATATTCACATACATTCAACAGAGTACAGTATTCTGTGATTATAGTAACTGTACATGGTAAAATGGGAATATGTCATACAGCATGCAAACGTATATTACCTTTGATCTACCTTTGCCTTTGTGTTTACAAAAAAAGTGTTCTGTGGTGCGTTTTATGATTATGATAGTGTTACATAGTAAAATTAGGATATAGCATGAGTATATCTTCCAATGTATCAGATTCTGTAAAATAATCACAGTTCTTTATACCTCATGTTAGTTGGTCTGAAAGGCTGTATCACATGACACTCCGAGATATAGTGCTCAAGCGTTCGCTTATTTTCCTCGGTACACAGTCTACATCTAGATTCATCTGCACTTCTTGCACCTTGCAGTTGCCAGTACATTCTATAACCTAAATATTCTGGCAATAACTACGTCACATTGTCTGGTTTTACTTCGGTGTCACCCATAGGATGGCTTACAATCTCTATACTGATCGTAGTGCCTTATACTACAGCTTTCAGGCCTTTGTGAACTCGTCAGCTCTATCAGTTCTTCTTTATGAGAACTTTTTAATATGTGTGCAACCCTAGCAAGAGGCATCCCAAGATCGATATTTACAATATCTTTGCTACAAGCCTCTTTCGCCAAATTGTCTACATGGTCATGCTTGCGTATACCAACATGAGATGGTATCCATACAAATTGAATGTTAAAATTGCGCTCTCTTTCATAAGTTACGTTACGCTTAATGCAGTTTACAATTCCCTCATCACCATCTGTTTTGAAGGAATTTAGTGTCCGAAGAGCGCTTTGGGAATCACAAAAAACTACTCCAGAGCCCCGAGACATTAAGTATTCTGTTGCATGGAGTATACCTGTCAACTCCGTTTGAGTGGTGCTGGCCCAATTTTGTACTCTCATATGAACTTGACATTGCAATAAACCATTTTTGTATACAGCACAAGCACAACCAGCTTTGTATCCAGACTGTACGGATCCGTCAGCGTAACACTCGTACACATCGCCCATAGATTCTACGTGTTCTTTTATTGTCGCCAAAGCAAATTTTTTCAGCACGCAGTTAGGTACACTGTTTTTTTGCGGTAAACATGTAAAGTGCACAATCAGTGATGAGTTTTTCCATGGGGGAATGGATCGACCTTTTGGTATCTTACTTATGGGGACGTTAAGCTTGGTAATGTTCATGCAGATTTTGTGTACCAGAGAACGCTCGTGTGTCTGATTAGCCTCGTCTGCTTGCGTGATTTTATATTGCAGCTGTTTTTGGAAATATGTGAGATACAAGGGTTCCCTCAGGGCTTTGACCCCAAACAGAGTGCAAATATATATTATTCTATCAAAAATGGATGGTAAGTTTAGTTCTGATCTCATATCCACTATCCTTGCTGTTCTCGGGGCGCCGAGGATAATCCTCATAGCTTCGTTTTGTACTATCTCCAAACTATTTATATCTGGGTCTTTATACTGCAGTAAGTGCAGTGCATGGTAGTCTACAACTGACCTTATAAAGGCTAAGTAAGACAATCTAGCGAGTTTGACATTGATGCCATGTCCCTTTCCGACAAGGACTTTCAGCGGTTTCAATCCCTCCCAGAGTCTCTTCTTCAGAGAAGTGATCAGGTCTGCATCATTTACGTTCACCCCGAGATATTTATACTTATAACACATGTCAAGCTCCTGGTTTCCTATGTGAAACGTGGGTGGGGATATAATACCCGGGTTGAGAGCCATTGTTTTTTTCAGCAGAGATGACTAATACACACTCATGTGCCCTTGATGTGAGTTCGTCGAGAATTCTTTGCATTCTTTCATATGATGATGCTCTGACACATATGTCATCAGCATAACATATAATAGATTCCCCATCCCCAAGTGGAATATCAGTCACCAATTTGTGCATAAGGACATTGAACAGCGTAGGGCTGAGAACTCCTCCCTGTGGCGTCCCAAGTTCAAAGGGCTGTGAGGTGGAACTCCTCACTCCCCTGAACAAGACACTTGCAGATCTGTTAGAAAGATGCATTCTAATCCAGCTCAATAATTTACCTCGTATGCCAAAGCTTGTCACTTGTTCTAGAATGACTTCTCTGTTTGCAACGTCAAAAGCTGACTTAAGATCAAGAAAAAAGTGTGCTTCCCTGGGTTAGAGCCTGAAAAATACTCTGCAAAGCAATGTTGTGTACTACGTCCCGGTAAGAATCCGTACAGTCTGTGAGATAATTTACCTTGTAACCTGTACCTGAGTCTGTTTAGAATTATCCTTTCTAGGACTTTGCATAAACATGATGTTAGTGAAATCGGGCGGTGTTTATCAGTGTTTGGTTTCGGTATAGGGATGATTAGACTGCGCGTCCAGGAGTCAGGTAGAATACCTTGTGACAAGCTCAACCTGTACAGGTGCAAAAGGGGATTACCAGGTACCTGGGCTATAAGGCGAAGGGCAATATAGGTAATTCCATCTTCACCTGAGGCGGACGCCTTGCCTTTGCTTAGTGCATTGTTCGATTCCCACTCACTAATCTCAGCAGAGTCAGAAATATCGGAATCAGAACATCCAATCTCTATAGCAAATTTCCATGCAACTTTAGACTGATTAAGGTGACTCTGAATATTTGTGGGAAGTGAGCTCAATATGGACGCTCCAGCCCACTGACTAAGGAGCATATCTGCCTGTGCAAGAGGACTATGAAACTGTGGAGAATTAGTAGGTTTGCCTGAAATACGATTATTTTTTTCCAGACCTCAGACATTGAAGTGTTAATGTTAATGCTTTTTAGGAACTGTTCAAAGTGTTCATTTCTAATTTATTTGAGTTTTTCATTCCCGTAGATTTTTGTTAGCCCTAAGAAATTGTATGAGGCTGTCACGGGTGTTGTCCTGCCTGTAGATATTAAGAAGCTCCTGAACTCGCTTTTGTTCCCTTGATAATGTGGGGTCACCGATCCACTTAGGTTGTTTCGAGGGTTGTGAGTTATTATTCTTTAAGGTTTTCTTTGGACAGACCCAGGTGCTGTAGTAATCAGTGACCACTTTCGTCATATCCACGGAGAACTGATCAACACTCGTTACTGTGTATTCGTTATACCAATCATGCGTTATTTAAAGTGGTGCTCAAGGTAAGAAGGAATAGAGATTTTCAGCCTATTTGTTTTTGCGGATAGGCTATTGTCGACAGCGTATCTCGTTTCTATTGCAAAGTGGTCACTGATTAACTCTGTTGCAAGCATGCATCTGACGTTACCATGTACAAGATCCCTTCCTATTACATAATCTAGCCTGCCCCCTGCCACATGAGTTTTCTTATCTGTATCATATACGGTCATAGATCTGTTGTTCACAAAATGTCTGAATTCTTCGCCACTTTCATTACATTGACTATTACCAAATGAAGAATGTCTAGCATTAAAATCTCCTATGCATATTGTGCCATGATTCTGAAAGTTGGGCAGTGAATCGGTTTGATACATTTGAAACCTTGCGTATACATTGTACAGTGGTTGGTACAGTTAGTGGTTGATGTGAATGGCTCTTGTAAACAGATAATGTCAACATTATTATTATAAACATAATAAAGCAAGTCATTAATTCTACAGTTGACACCACGTATATTCCATGAAAGAAAGGTAATTATTTTCCTGTCCCTCATCACACATTATTAGCTGAGTGGTCAACTCTTTGTTTAATGAATCCCTTTAGTTTACATATGTCTTCAATAGCAGTGCATATATCTGTTGCTTCTTGTCTATTTGGAAAGATTTTGCGCAATCGTACCTGCCACCATTCTCTGAGTGTTTTCCCAAAGGTCGTCCGTTTCCTGCATATCTTCGCCGACGTTATTTTCAGTCATCACCGCTTTCAGATGATTCGTCGAAAGTATCATGTGTAATATTATCATTATCATGTGTAATATTATCATTATCATGTGTAATATTATCATTATCATGTGTAATATTAATATTAGCATGAGAGACCTCATTCACATTTTCGATATCACTGACATCATCAGGAGGTATATTTTTCCTATATACACTATCACTTTCTCTTTCCTTGAACATTTTTATAAGTTCAGCAATTTCTTGCCTGAGGCTTCTTATTTCCTCGGCCATTTCCTTGATTTTTTCACCATTCGTTAGTTCTGAGGCACTGTTTTCCGGGATGGGAACTCCACCAAGCAGCTCCGGGAATTCCTGTGGGTTAGTGACGTCACATGGCACCGGGCGGGGTGTAGCTAGGCTGGGCATCTCCACTCCGCGGTCGATGGGTACGGTCAGGGCAGGGGGGGGGGGGGGTGTAGGCGTGCCGGCCTGTGCGGGCAGTTACGGTGCCGGCCGTGACACCTTGCTCCCTGCATCGGATGCACCTTTTCACGATGGTGACGGCGTCTTCGGTGTCGTTGTCCTTTCCTCTGTTTCTTGCAGGGCATTCCTTTGTCTGGTGAGCTTCTGCACAGACACCACAAGTTGATTCCTTCCTGCAGTGTTTGGCTACGTGGCCGTAATCCTGGCACTTGTAACAGGCCACCACCTCGGAGCTCCATGGGTGTATAGAGCTCGGCTCTATGTACTTGCCAAAGAAGTGATGTTCATTGGGTGGCGGGCGTTCTCCGGTCTACACAATTATGATTCTAATTAATGGCTGCCCTTCTTTATAGATTCTCTGGGCTTTAAAAACACCCGGAAGGTGCATTGCGTCATCTGCAGGGGCCTCCTTTGGAAACCTGGTAACCAGGTATTCCCCGTATCTCTTGGGTCTGGGCTGATACTCGTCTTTTTCTTCAAGCGAAATCCCTGCGACAGCACCATTGATCATCTGGGCTACGTAGTGTCGTTGGTCCCATCGGACGTAGACATTGCGCGAGGATCGCCATTTCCCCTGCACCATGTCTAGTGGTCCATGCTCTTGGAGGGAAGGGAGTCGGCTCCATCTACCTTATTTTATCGACCGTGGACGTTTCCTCGGGGAAGGCCAGGCAGATGTACTTCTGTCTTGGGGCGATGGGTTCTCGGTGATTGTTCTTGGATCGTTCATCAGTCGCGTCGCCGGATTCACGTGGTGTCTTTTTTATTTCTTTTCGTGACTTGATAGCCCTCGTCGTCAACGTCAGGGTTTGCAGGTGATTTCTCGTTGTTCATGTCAGAGGAATCATTCTCTTCCACAGGGTGGAGGGTTGTGGGAGTGGGTGGCACCAAAGCCGTCACCTTCCCCCTCCATGGTGGGGGCCGCTGGCGGGTGACAGACCGCCGCTGAGGTGATTTACTCTCGCGGTCGGGCGAGGGGAGGGTGCGAGCGCAGGTCAACTGCTGTCACACATACACTCCACAGGCCTCGCCAACGGTCCCTCGTAGAGCAGCACCTCGTTACTTAGGCACTGGACTCAGCATTCGTAATTTTCATGTAACACTGATTTTCCACATGCCTTGGCTTTTATGTCCGACACAATTTGGTGATGGTACACCCACACACACCATTCACACTCTGGGTATAGGGACGACCCAGATCGAGGGGTTCATCCCCGTAAAATCGCCCAAAACACAGGAGGAATCCTGATGACGTCCTGCCCTGGTGTTACTAGGCTTAGAACTGACGAGTGAGCGTGTGAAAATTGGCCACGTGACCACGTAGAGTTAAACACCAATATTCCGCAGATGCAAAGAAACCTATTTCATGGTCCACGACGCACCGGCCGCGCTGAGAAAATCTGATATCTGTCCGAATGAAAAACAGTTATTTTTCCAACCAATATTATCCATTGTAAAACCCCATTAGAGCAACAATAATAGGTAAATAATAGATAATTATATCTATAACAAGTATTCCGTACATGATTTGTCTTGTAAAATGTATAAATAATGAAAAGGAAAAAGATCGCGATTATTAGGTCCTTCACATTTTTACGCATAGCACATGTATTTTCAGTCCGATTTTAACGTATTATGGCTCATTTTGTAGCTAAATAATAGATCTATTACATGATGCAATAAAGATTTGTAATATTTTCATGTACTTCTTATAAAAGTGACATATATTTTCAGTATCCCTTTTTAGGGTGTCGAGAGAGTGGGCTTAGGAAAATATTCACCAAAAAAAGTTAGGTTGACCTAAAAATTGGCTTCTGTATATGATAGTAGAAGGATAATTCTATTCAGATATGAAATCAGAATATCTGTATGATTTTTTGGATTTTAGATAAATTTTTAAATATGGTCAACGTAAGCCACGAAAAATTACTGCCACCGTTACGTGCTGGCAATATCCACAATACATCGGAATGCAGGTAGATGATAGACAATTATGGTTTAGGAAGATTATGCTTCTACTTTTAAATTTTCATACCATAAGGATTATGAAAAGAGAGAGAGAGAAAAAAACAAACAAACAAACAAACAAAAAAAACAGGGGCAGTTATTTCGGAGGTATACTTATATTTTTTCAAGAAGCATCCAGGACGCAAATTTAGTCCAACATAAACGTATTATGTCTCTTTCTGTAGATAAATAGTGTCTAGGGAACGTTGGGAGCGTAATTTTCGATTTTTTCCTGTGCTTCTTGATATGTATATGACGAAAAGCGTTTTTTCGAACACCTGCCAGTCGACTCGGTAAAATATTTCTAAAAAAACAAAAACAAAGTCGAAATCGAAAAAGTGCTCCCAGCGTCCCCGAGATAAAGGATGATTCTGTATAATAAAACAATCAGAATGACTGCAGAATTATTTGGTGATTTTATTTATTTTTGAAAAATGGTCAATTTTCATATTTTTTCGCCTGTGATTTCTCGATTTTTTTTTTTTTTTTTACTATATCAAAAACTATTCGGGTGATTTCGAAAAAAAATATCTACCACAGAGATCAGGCCAGGGTCTAAATAAAAGGGTGTGTTTCATCAAAATCGGCAAGAAAAATCGAAAAATCGAAAAAAGGACAATCTCCTTCAGGCCTCCCGCGCGCCTTAACTTGAGGCTCTTTTGAGAATCCGGCCCCATCATTGATGCCAGTTAGAACAAATTATTTTTAATTACTACAGGGAATAAATCTCTAAACAGGAAACAGTCACCAATGCTTATTGTGCTCTTACAACTTTCATATCTCTTAACAATAATACTCCAAGGAAAATACAATTTACAAGCTCAAATAAAATGAAAACTCCATGTAAATCTAAACCATTTCCAGTCGT
>NW_020868418.1:0-17500 GCF_003789085.1 Penaeus vannamei
GGAGGAGGGAGTAGAGAAGGAGGAGAGTGAGAGAGAGGAGAGAGAGAGAGGAGAGAAGAGATGAGAAGAGAGAGAGGAAGAAAGGAGGAGGGAGGGAGGAGGGGGAGGAGGAGAGAGAGAGAGAGAGAGAGGAGAGAGACTGAGAGAAACGGGGAGATGATGACTAGAGAGAGAGAAGAAGGAGGAAGACGAGAGATGAGAGAGAGAGCAGAGAGGAGAGAGGGAGTGGGGAGGACGGAGAAAGAGCGAGAGAGATGATAGAGGAAGATGTGAGAGGATGATGACGAAAGAGGAGGAGAAAGGAAGAGAGAGAAGAAGAGAGGAGAGAGAGAGAGATGAGAGACGAGGAGGAGGGAGGGAGGAGGGAGGGAGGGGCGGAGAGGGGAAGAGGAGAGAGGAGACGAGATGAGAAAGAGAGAGAGATCTGAGATGAGAAGAGAGAGATATGAGAGGATGAGAGAGAGAGAGATAGAGAAGAGAGAGAGATGAAGGAAGATATAGAGAGAGGGGAGAAGGGAGGAGGATAGCCAAGAAGATTACCCTGGCAAGAAACAAACCGATCAAACAAGATTCAACATAACAAAACGAAAGCCCTGTCCCCTGAAAAGAACGTTATGCCTGTCTGAATCTGAACGAAGTAAATGACACCGTGAAAGAAGAAACTTCAATTTATCTCCGTATGCGAAAATATTAATAATATAAAAAAAAAATACATTTTTAAAACTTACTCTACATGATACACATGAATATTATAAACAAACCACATGGCAATGACCTTCTAAACGTATTTTTTTTTATATTTTTGTCGCTAAATCACGTGTATCAAGTGTCGTTTTTTTAAAATGTTTGAAACGAGAAAGACCCTATTCTATATCTTTGTAAACTTTTCCAGCCTGAAAAACATTTTATCATTCATGCATAGTACAAACAAATATTTACAAATATTTGTGTAACAGATATGTATGTGGGATATACATGAGCTGAGTAAATGTAAGTGATGAGTGAGTGACGTGTGAGTGAGTGAGTGACTGATGAGACGTGAGTGAGTGAGTGAGTGAGTGTGAGGAGTGCGTGGATGATGCAGTGGTCGAGATGTGATGTGTGTTATTTGTATGGTGTTTTGGAAAATGTTATATTATTACATACATACATTATACATACATACATACATACATACATAACATACATAAACGCACACACACATACATACATATACATACATTCATTTTCCTTCCACTTTTTCTTCCAATTCCCTTTTTTAATCTTTCCTTCCAATTTCTTTCCCTTCCATCTCCTCACCCCACCCCAACACCCCCCACCCCCCACCCAACAAAAAAAGCCGCCGACTCTTGACAACTTTAGAAAAAGCACAGTCTTAAGGCGATTAGGCGAAGCCGCTTTCAGCCAGACTTACTTACTTCCGACGACTTACACACGAGCCGAGAAAAGACGGCTTTCGCTTTCACGACAATCTCTAACGACAACACAAAAAAAAAAAAAAAAAAAAAAAAAAAAAAAAAAAAATTCGGCCGTCGTATGCCGAGACATTCAAACCAAGCAAAAGACTCCGATATAAACGACGGGAAAGAAGTGGAGGACAAGAAAATGAATCCGGTGTTAGAAAAAAAAACATGAAAGAAAGATGAAGAAGAAACAGAGGAAAAGGAAGAGAGACGAGGGTGGAAGGTGGAGAGGAGAGGAGAGGAGAGGAGAGGAGATGCGAGAAGGAGAAGGGAGACGGGGGGAAGGCGAAGAGAGAGGGAGGAGAGGAGGGAGAGAGGGGAGAGGAGAGGGGGAAGAGGAGAGGTGGGGGAGAGGAGAGAGGAAGGAGAGAGACTGAGATGAGAGAGAGAAGAGAGAGATGAAGAGAGAGAGAGAGGAGAAGAGAGAGACGCGAAGAGAGAGAGATGAAAGAGAGAGAGCATGACGATAAGAGAGAGATAAGAAGAGAAAGAGATAGATGACAGAGAGAGCGAGGAGAAGAGGAAGAGATAGCGAAGAGAGAGAGCGAGACAGATACGCGTGCGAGAGGGCAGAGGAGAGGGAGCGAAGAATAGAGAGACTGAGAGAGGATACGATAGCGAATGAGAGAGGAGAGAGCTGATATGAGGGAGAGAGGAGGAGGAGGAGAGAAGAGGGAGAGAGAGAGGAGAGAGGAAGAGAGGAGGCGGAAGAGCGAGAGCGAGAAAGCGAGGCGGAGGAAAAAGTCGATGAAAGCCAGAAAGCGAGACGGATGAAAAGCGGTGACGCGAGGGAAAAGGAAGCGATGAGCCGAGGGGGAAAGCGAGAGCGAGGGAAAGCGAGAAAGCGAAGTAGAGAGAGGGAGAGAAGCGAGAGAAGGAGAGAGAGACGGAGAGAGAGGGAGAGAGAGAGAGAGAGAAAGAGAGAAGAGAGGAGAGTACGAGAGAGAGAGACGAGAGATGAGAGACAGGAGAAGAGATAGAGAGAGAGAAGAGAGAGAGAGAGAGAGAGCGAAGAGAGAGAGAGAGAGAGAGAGAGAGAGAGAGAGAGAGAGAGAGAGAGAGAGTTAAGAAGAGAGAAGAGAGAGAGAGAGAGAGAGAGAGACAGACAGACAGACAGACAGACAGACCAGACAACAGACAGACAGACCAGACATGACAAACAAACAAACAAACAGAAAGAAGAGAGAGACAGGACGTGTGTCCTAGGACGTCGATCAGCGAAGCAGATACCTTCTCTATGATCTGCTCGCAACTGCGTCGGTGAGTCAGCCTGAAGGATCACTCAGGGCCAGTAAGGCTCCAACCGCACAACCCCCTCTGAAAAGGCTTATTTTTTCCCTTACAATAATGGCACCGGCCTGTCTGCGGTTATCAGTTTCCCCGCCCCTTCCTCTTTCGTTCTCTCTCTCCTTCTTGTCTCTGTCTTTGTCTTTTCTGTCTTTCTGTCTCGTGTCTCTCCGTCTCTCCGTCTCTCCGTCTCTCGTCTCTCGTCTCTCGTCTCTCGTCTTCTCTCTGTCTCTCGTCTTCTTCTCCGTTCGTTCGTCTCTCGTCTCTCGTCTCTCGTCTCTCGTCTCTCGACTCTCGACTCTCGACTCTCGACTCGCGTTCTCGCGTCTCGCGTCTCTCTCGCGTCTCTCGTCTCTCGTCTCTCGTCTCTCGTCTCTCGTCTCTCGTCTCTCGTCTCTCGTCTCTCGTCTTCCGACTCTCGACTCTCGACTCTCGACTCTCGACTCGCGTCTCGCGTCTCGCGTCTCGCGTCTCGCGTCTCGCGTCTCGCGGTCTCGCGTCGCGTCTCGCGTCTCGTTCTCGCTGTCTCTCTCGTTCTCTCTGTCTCTCTGTCTCTGTCTCTCGTCTCTCTGTCTCTCTGTCTCTCTGTCTCTTCTGTCTCTTGTCTCTGTCTCTTGTCTCTGTCTCTTGTCTCTTGTCTCTTGTCTCTTTTCTGTCTCTTGTCTCTTGTCTCTTGTCTCTTGTCTCTTGTCTCTTGTCTCTTGTTCTTGTCTCTCGTCTCTCGTCTTCTCGTCTCTCGTCTCTCGTCTCTCGCTCTCGACTCTCGACTCTCGACTCTCGACTCGCGTCTCGCGTCTCGCGTCTCGCGTCTCGCGTCTCGCGTCTCGCGTCTCGCGTCTCGCGTCTCGCGTCTCGCGTCTCGCGTCTCTCTGTCTCTCTGTCTCTCTGTCTCTCTGTCTCTCTGTCTCTCTGTCTCTCTGTCTCTCTGTCTCTCTGTCTCTCTGTCTCTCTCTCTGTCTCTCTGTCTCTGTCTTTGTCTCTTGTCTCTCTGTCTCTTGTCTCTTGTCTCTTGTCTCTCTGTCTCTTGTCTCTTGTCTCTTGTCTCTTGTCTCTTGTCTCTTTGTCTCTCGTCTCTCGTCTCTCGTCTCTCGTCTCTCGTCTCTCTGTCTCTGTCTCTGTCTCTGTCTTCGTCTCTCTGTCTCTCTCGTCTCTCGTCTTCTCTCTCGTCTCTCTCTCGTCTCTCCGTCTCTCCGTCTCTCTCGTTTCTTCCCCTTTCCTTTCCTTCTCCACCTCCACCTCCAAATCCACCTCTATCTACCACCCTCCTCTCACTCCCACTCTCTCACTCCCACCCCCACTCCCCCCCCCCTCACCCCCCACCCAATCACTCAACACCCCGAAGAAGAATCACACCCCCACTGGCTCCTCATCACAAACACACGCCCCTTCGCCAGTCGCCCATTTCAGTCCCTGCTCTGTGATGAGTCGAACAATACGAACTCCTCTTTTTCTCTTCATAAACGCATCACAATTTCAACGAAGCGCTGTGATTGGACTACTGTAGAAAACTTTCTTTGTCGGCCCTATTAATAATTGGAAACAGGGGTCTACGCGCTCCACAGTGATAACAACAACGAGTTAACGAATGAACGTCGAATTATCAATATAATCACTTCTGTCACTAACACGAACAACAACGCCTGTGGTAAAGGTATGAATGAGAAGGAATATCTTCACAGCAAATGTCTTTGACCGGCTTCGAAATATACCACACTTCGTAAGTATTTCTGACGAAGATATATTCGAAACCGGTCAAATGCATCCCTTGTATTGTGGAGATATTCATTCTCATTCATACCTCTAATACATTTGTCAACATGAATATGGTCAATACCAGTGGTAATATAAGATAGAAGAGAGAAGAGAGAGAGAGATGAGAGAGAGAGAGAGAGAGAGAGAGAGAGAGAGAGAGAGAGAGAGAGAGAGAGAGAGAGAGAGAGAGAGAATAAACAAAACAAAAAAAATGCCAACAAACAAACAATAAAAACGAGAAAATCCACAACGACAACTACAACTTCTACAACAAATGAACCGTATTCATGTTGACAAATGTGCAAAGGTATGAATGAGAATGAATATCTCCACAATACAAGAGATGTATTCGAATACACCTCTCGCATTGTGAAGATATTCATTCTCATCCACACCTTTCCGCACATTCTACACCCCCCCCCCCTCCCGCCCCACCCCGACCACACAATCCCCAACGCCGACATCAAACCAAAACATCCGGGACTCTTCGGCAAGCCAAGCAAGCCAGGGCAGGTTCTCCGCCGTCTCTCTCCGTCTCGAAGGAGGTCGCCGCTACTTCGGGTTCCTTCATGCACTAATAGCCTACTTTGTTAATGCTACAAGCAGACTACCAGATCATGCAGGACAGACACTACACAGAGGACACTACATCATGCACATATTTCTACTTATCCCATGTTGAAGGCGTAGAGTAACTTACTCGGGGGCTTGCTCGCCATGCAGAATATTGCAGCCTCTTCTACAAGCGAAGACATGCACAGGGACGCTATCTATGCAACTACACAATACAATACATTAGACTCATTCAACAGAAGCAGGTCAACTGACATGACAAGTTCCTGGTGCTTCTGAAAAGGATTTGATATCATACAGAGTTAAGTCACTGAAGTGTACTGAAGTGTAGACAGACCACGATGAGACTAGTTATATCAAATAAACATGGGTGCAATTTGTTCACAAGATGCATCTCTCTATTCATTGTATCTATGCAAATACACGCACAAAAACACACAAACATCCATCCATACACATACCTACAAACACGTATGCTCAAATGTACACATGAAGACAAAGACACACACAAACACACACATACACACACACCACACACACTTACACATTCTCTCCCTCCCTTCTCTCCCTCTCCCTCTCCTCGCTCCTCCCTCCATCTCCCTCTCCTCCCTCCCCCTTTCTCCCTCTCTCTCCCCTTCTCCTTCCCCTTCCCTCCCTCTCCTCCCTCCCTCCTTCCCTCCCTCCCTCTTCCCTCTCCCTCTCCCTCTCCCCTTCCCTCTCCCTCCTTCACCATCCCCCTCTCCTCCCCCCTCCCCTCCCCTCCTCTCCCCTTCTCTCTCTCCCTCCCCTTTTCCTCCCCTCCCCCCCCCCTCCTCCCTCCTCCCTCCCTCCCTCACCCTCCCCCCTCCCTCTCCTCTTTCTCCCATCCCCTCCTCCCTCCTCTCCCTCTCCCTCTCCCTCCCCTCTCCCCTCCTCCTCTCTCCCCTCCCCCTCCTCTCCTATCCCTCCCTCCCTCTCCCTCCGACTCATACCCTGCACAAACCGGGGCGCCGTACACCGACTCGCCCTGGATGCCTCCTCCGAGTCGCATCTCAAAAAAGACCCTGATCGCAATTTTCCTTCTCGAGGAGGAGAGCAGGAACGTGCAATCCCCCCCCGACTGCGCGATCGGCTCTTCCTTGACCGGCTGTGAACGAAACAGGAGGAGAGGAGAGAGGAGAGGAGAGGAGGGAGGAGGAGGGAAGGAGAGGAGGAGAGAGAGGAGGAGAGGAGGAGAGAAGGAGAGGGAGAGAGAGAGGAGGATGGAGAGGGGGAGGAAAGAAGTGAGAGGAGGAAGAGGGAAGTAGGAGAGAAAGGAAGAAAAAGAAGAGAAGAAGGGAAAGGAGGAGAGGTGGAGGAGAAGAAAGTGGAGAGGCAGGGAAAGGAGGTGTGCGCTAGGCAGGGGGCGAGGGAGGAAGAAGAGAGAATGACGAAAAATGAGGAGGAGAAAAGGAGATAATGGAGACGAATGTGAGAATAGGGGAGTAGAGAGAGAAAAAAAAATGAGATTAGAGAAAAGAGAGAAGAAGACCACAGGACAATGACAAGAAGAGTGAAGCAGAAAACCGAAACCGAAATTAGAAGAGAAAGAAAGGGAGAGAGAAAGAGAAAAGAAAAATGGAAGATGGGAAGAAGCCGAGAACAAGAAACTCGAGCAAAATTGGAATGCAAAGTCAGGAAAACAAAAAAGAAGAAGAAGAATGAAGAAAATCATCTGAGCACCAGGCTACATTCACCAAATAAAAAAAAAATGAAAAATGCTTTGGAAACCACTAATAAAAATGTACGACAGAGAACAAAAATCACATGCGCGGACACCACAACATACACACAACACAACACTGGCAACATACATCATACAACAAACAAAACACAAACACAAAACAAAAACCATACAAAACAAATAAAAACACACACACAAACAAATAATACAAACACACAAAATAAACAAATATTCCAAAACACATAACAACACAAACAAAAACACCACACAACACAAACAAACAAATATACACGCACACGCAAACAAAACAAAAACACACACACACACTCACACCAACACACCACACAAACACACACACACAAAACAACACCACAACAACACACATAACACACACACACACACCACACACACATAAACACTCCACACACACCACAACACAACCACACACACACACAAACACACACAACACACACTCAACCACAACACACACACAAACAAAAACACACACAATGACGACAGGAATGACAAACACAACAACTGCATCCCACAATTCAGGTCTACAGAGGAGGAGGTGGAGGAAAAGGGAAAGGAATAGAAGAACAGGGAAAACAAATGAAAGAATCAGAATGAAAAATAAGAGACTAAGTAATAAAAGGGATACAGAGAAAGACGGTAATAATTGCAGAGAAAGGGGAGAGAAAGTCCACAACAAGCTAGAAGGAATAAATGGCAAAAGCGAAAGGTGGAGTAACAAAGAACAGACAAAAATGGAAGCACGAGGAGGATAAAATTAAGAAAAAAAATAGAAAAACACAAAAAGAAAAAAGTACAAAATAAGAAACAAGAAGAAGAAAAAAGAAGAGATGACAAAAATAAGAAACAAAAAGGAAAAAAAAAACAAAAAAAACATGAAGAAAAATAAAATAAAAAATAAGAAACAAGAAGAAAAAAGAAATTACAAAAATAAGAAACAAGAAGAAGAAAAAAGAACAAAAAAAGAAACAAGAAGAAGAAAAAAAGAAATTACAAAAATAAGAAATAATAAGAAAAAAAAATACAAAAAAAACAGAGAAGAAAAAAAAAAGAAATTACAAAAAAAGAACAAGAGAAAAGAAGAAAAAAAATTACAAAATAAGAAACAAAAAGAAAAAAATACAAAAAATGAAACAAGAAGAAAAAAAATAATACAACAAAATGAAACAAGAAGAAGAAGAAAAAAGAAATTACAAAAAACAAAACAAGAAGAACAAAAAGGGAAATTAGGAATTGCAAGAGGCAACGGAAAGCACCCGAGGGACAAGCACAGAGACAATGTTGCGATACGAACATTATAGATAATACAGGGTTGGAAGGGGAAACTGAACCTGGGGAGGGGGAGGAGGAAAAGGAGAGAGAGAGGAGAGGAGGAAGAGAAAGAGGAGAGTAAAGGGGGAGATTGAGAAATGAGGGGAAAAGGAGAAGGGAGGAGGTAAAGGGGAAGAAGAAGGAAGGAGGAGAAAATGAGAAAAGGAGAGGAAAATGAAAAGAGGAGGAGAGGTAAAGGGAGAAAGAGGAGAGGAGGAGGAAAAGGAGAAGGAAGAGGACGAGCAGCAGGAGAGGGAAGGGGAAAAGGGAGAGGAGGAGAAATGGAAGAGAGGGAGAAAACGGGACGAGAGGAAAATAGGCGAATAGTAGGGTGAATGGAGAGAGGAATTTCACAGGAGCGAAAGGAGGGAGGCGGACGAGTAGGAAGAAAGGAAGCAAGAAAAAGGAAGGGGGAGGCGAAGGAGAGGAAAGAGGCGGGAAGGAAAGAAAAAGAAGCGGAGAGGGAAGAAAGGGAGGCGGAGGAGAAGGGAGGCGGAGAAAGGAAGAAGGAGGAGGAGAAAGCGAGAAGAAAGAGGAAGCGGAGGCGAAGGGAGAAGGAAAGAAGGAGGCAAGGCAAAGGAAGGAGGCGATAAGCGGCGGAGGAGGAGGAGGAAAGAAAGCAACGACGCACAGAATTAGACCATAAAGATCACGCCCGCCGGACCCTCGGGGGGCGGGGGGGGGGGGGAGGCCTCTACAATATTACGACATCATTCCACCCTCCGGCGTGCGAGGACACACACACACACGCCCGCACTCATGCATACATACTTACACACCTACATACATCCAGACAGATAAACACTTACAGATAGATATACATACACAAATACTCATGCACACACACACACGCACGCAGACACACACACGCACGCACACACACACACACACACACGCACAACCACACACAACACACACACACACACACACACACACACACACACACAACACACACACCACACCAACACACCACACACAACACACAACACACAAACCCCCCCACACACACAACACACACACACAACAAAACCACACACCACACAACCCCCCCCCCCACACACACACACACAAACACACTTACTCCCTTCCTTAAACACACAAACAAAATAAGAAACGCAAGCAAGCACACAGCACCCTCGCATTCCAGCATATGAACGCACAAAGGCTCAAGCACCCGCACACGAGACAACCAGATGCACGCACACAGGTACAAGGCGCAACAAAGAAGGGGAAGATGGAAGGGCGAAGATCAAAAGAAGATCAAAGGGGAAGAATCTTCCGGCAAGATCGACTTAAATGTAGAAAAGATGAAAGGAGGAAGGAAATACATATATATAATGTATTTATGTATACATTTGTAGATACATATACATACACGCACACACGCATACATGCATACATGCATACACACACACACACACACACACACACACACACACACACACACACACACACACACACACACACACACACACACACACACACACACACACACACACACACGACAATATATAATATATATATATATACTATATATAATATATATATATAATATATATTATATACATACATACACACACACACACACACACACACACACCACACACACACACACACACAACACACACACACACACACACACACACAACACACCACACACACACACACACCACACACACACACACACATACATTGCATGCATGCATACATGCATAATACATACATATATTTATGTCTGTGTATAACATACATATTTATATATACATATATATATATATATATATATATATAATATATAATATATATATATATATAATATATATACATATATACACATACACTTAAAATATATATAATACATATATATATCCGCATGTAGTGTACATAAAGGCCTATGTATGTCCACAGAGACAAGACAGGACACACACACACACTCCCAAATACACAGAAACACCCACAAAAGACCCGACGCACTCACAGAGTGACCCCCTCTCGTATCGGCCACGCTGCTTCTAGAGGTGATTAAGCTTCTGTATTTATCCCCTTACCCTCTACACCTCCCCTCCCCCCCCTCTCCCCTACCTCTACACCCTCCCCCTCCCCTTCCCACCCTTCCCCACACCCCACCCCTCTCCCTACCTCTACACCTCCCCCTCTCCCCTCCCCTTTCCACACACCCATCCCCATACCCTCTAACCCTCCCCTCACCCTTCCAACACCCCACCCCTCTCACCCTACCCTTACTCCCCCCTCCCCCTTCCCCAACCCCACACGCCTCTCCCCTATCCTACCCTTCCCCACACCCTCCTCCCCTACCTCTCTACACCCCCCTCTCCCTACCCTCTACACCCTCCCCCTTCCCCCCCAACTCTCTCCCCTACTCTCCACCCCCCCTCCCCCTCCCCCTCCACACCCCTCTCCCCTACCCTCTACACCCCTCCCCCTCCCCTTTCCCCCACACCACCCCTCTCCCTACCCTCTACACCTCCCCTCCCCTTTTCCCACAACCGCTTCTACCCTACCCTCTACAGCCATACCCTCACACCCCAACCCTCTCCCCTACTCTACACCCTCCCTTTCCCCTCCCCCTTCCACACCCCTTCCCTACCCTCTACACCTCCCTCCCCCTCCCTTCCACACACCCTCTCCCCTACCCTCTACAACCCCTCCCCCACTCGCCTCCCCTCACCCGCCCCCCTTTCCACACCCCACCCCTCCCCTACCCTCTACACCCTCCCCACACACCCCACCCCTCTCCCCCACTCGCTCCCTCACCCGCCCCCCTTTCCCCTCGTTGGTTGCTATGGTCACCGCCAGAGGGACATGACAGTGAGAACCTCCCGTCGCGCCTCTTGTCTTCTTCCCTCACTATCTCTATATTCTTTTTTTCTTTTTCTTTTTCTTTTATTCGTCTTCAGTAAAGGTTGTTGTTTGTTGATCAGCTGATGCTGGCGTTTAAGATTTCAATGGTCCATTTTATTCTATTTCCTTTTCTTTTCTTCTTTCCTTCTTATTCCTCTTTCGATTTCTCTATCTCTCTCCCTTTTGTTATTTCATTTTTTTTCTTTTCTCTCCCTTCTCCTTCCTCTTCCTCTTTCTATTTCTCTATCTCTCTCTCCCCCTTCTCCTTTCTTTTTCTCTCTCTCTTGCCCTCTTTCTTTCTCTTTCTCTCTCCTTCTCTGTCTCCCGCGCTCACTCTTCCTTTCGTTCTCACGCTTTCTCTCTTACTCTCACTCACCCTCTCCTTCTCTATCATTCTACCATTTATCCTCTCTTTCACTCTCTCCTTCTTCTCCGTAATTCTTTCCCTTCTCGCCATTATCTCTTACATTCAGACTGAGCCTCGCACCATGTTTTTGTTTTTTTCTTTTCTTTTCTTGTCCTTTCTTTTTTCTTTTTTCTTTTCTTTTCTTTTTTCATTTCTTTTCATTTCTTTTCCTTTCCTTTTTCTTTTTTTTTCTTTTTCTTTTTTTTTCTTTTCCTTTTTTTTCTTTTTTTTCTTTTCTTCTTTTCTTTTCTTGGCGATGTTATATTATATTGGCAGAAGAACCAGTCTCCCTAATATGGTGTGCAAACTGCCTTTGTTTTCCTTAAATAAATCGACGCCCATTATAATCATCACGAGAGAGAGAGAGAGAGAGAGAGAGAGAGAGAGAGAGAAGAGAGAGAGAGAGAGAGAGAGAGAGAGAGAGAGAGAGAGAGACAGACAGACAGACAGACAGACAGACAGACAGATAGAAAGAGACAGACAGACAGACAGACAGACAGACAGACAGAGACAGACAGACAGACAGACAGAGACAGAGACAAAGACAGAAATAAAGAAAAAATAACGAGACCCTCAACGACCACCCCAACAAGAAAAAAAAAAAAATAAAAAATAAAGGGAAAACTGCCCCCCGACCAGCCTCTCCGTCTCGCCTCGAGCACGACCTCCACCCACCCGAAGACGAAGGGGCGCCCATTCCCACGCCGCCGCCCACCACAATGCCTGATAGAGCGGACGGAGCAGCGACGTGCCACTTCACCCGGCCTTCCTCTAGCCTCTATCCTCCTCCTCCTCCTCCTCCTCCTCCCCCCTCCTCCATTCCACCCGCTATCCTCCCACTCTCCTTCAGTCCTCCTTGCTCCCCGCCCCCTCTTCTCCTCTTATCTCTCCCCATCCCCCCCATCCCCTCCATCTCCTTCGTTCCTCCTACGCTTCCCCTCATTGTCCTACCCCCTCAATCCCCCCCCCCATCCCTCCTCTCGTACACCTCTCTATCCTCCTCCCACTTATCCCAATCCTCTCCTCCTTCCTCCCTCTCCTCCTACCCATCCCTCCCTCCCCTCCCTCCTCCCTCATCCTCTTCCCCCTCACCCACCCTCCCCCTCAACCCCTCCTTCCATCCCACCGCCACCCCATCCCATCTCCCACTCCTCTACCCCTCCTCCTCCTTCCTCCTTCTCCCCCCCACCCCATCCCCCAACCCCCTCCACTGCCAGCCTCCCGAACCCACCTGTTGCGTGCGGGTTTGTGCTATAAATCTCCACGAGCGCAAATCCGCCCTGTGAGGTGAGTGAGTGGAGTGACGCGGAGAACTGCCCACAAGGGAAGAGGGGAAGGAGGAGGCGAGGCAGAGGGAGGAGGAGAGCAGGAAGAATGGCGGTGGTGGGGAGATATGGGATGAGAGCAAGGAGGAAGATCAGATAACAGAGAGATAGAGAGAGAGATTGAAAGAGAAAGAGACAAAGGAGAGAGAGTGAGAGTGGGGGAGAGAGAGAGAGAGAAGAAGAGAGAGAGAGGAGGAGAGAGGAGAAGAGAGAGAGGAGAGAGAGAGAGAGAGAGACAGAGACAGAGACAGAGACAGAGACAGAGACAGAGACAGAGACAGAGACAGAGACAGAGAGAAGTGGAGAGGAAAAGAGAGAAGAGAGAAAGTAAAAGAAAGAGAAGAACAAAGAGAAAGAGAACGAGAGAGAGAGAAATAGAAAAGTAGAGAAAGGGAAAAAGATAGAAATATAAAAAAAAAAAGACCAGAAAAGACGAGAAGAGAGAGAGAGACCCTAACCACTCACTCTCCAACAACCTCCCCCTTCTCACTCTGGGTCGTCCTTGACAACACTCCCCTGAACGTGCTCGAACTCGTCGCTCCTCTCCTAACAGCCAAAAAATAACGTCCCCGAAGCAATTAGAATTTCAAATATGCAACACGAATCACGACCCACAAAATTCCATTGACACAGTGGGACAAACACCGGCAAACTAATTCTGAAATCTAACTCCTCCTGGATTTTTTTTTTTTTTTTTTTTTTTTTTTTTTTTCTTTTTTTTTGAGTTCCTCGAATGACACAAGGGATATTAAGGATCCGCCAATCAGTCGGACGATCTTCTTCTAACCATGACAAAGAAAAAAAAAAAACAAAAGACAAAAAAAAATGTCTCTCCAACCAGACCAAAAGAAAAACAACAAAGACAAAAAAAAAGTCTTTCCAACCAATGACAAAGAAAAAACAACAAAGACAAAAAAAAGTCTTCCAATCGTGACAAAAAAGACAAAGACAAAAAAAGTCTTCCAACCATTGACAAAGAAAAAAACAACAAAGACAAAAAAAAAGTCTTCCAATCGTGACAAAAAAGACAAAGACAAAAAAAAGTCTTCCAACCATGACAAAGAAAAAACAACAAAGACAAAAAAAAGTCTTCCAACCAAGACAAAGAAAAAACAAAAACAACAAGACAAAAAAAACTTCCAACCCCTGACAAAAAAGACAAAGACAAAAAAGAAAAAACAACAAAGACAAAAAAAAAAATCTTCCAATCATGACAAAAAAGACAAAAGAAAAAAAACAACAGACACAAAAAAAACTTCCAATCATAAAAATCAAAGACAAAAAAAGAACACAGACAAGAGACACACTGACACGATCCTTAGCGCTATCAACCTGCCCTTGTTTTAGCAATAACGCAAAAGCACAAAAAAGCTACAAGGCGAGGCATCACTCCACTCTACAACAAACATCGCCTTTTCCTAGTACACTACCGGGTTATTCATTTCGGACAACAAACCTTTCCTAACCTACACTCCCGTGTTTTATTACCGACAACACCTTTCCTAGTACACTCCCGGGGTTATTCATCCAACAACATCGCCTTCCTGATAACACTCCCGGGGGTTATACGTGACAACATCAGCCTTTCCTTAGTACCACTCACCCGGCGTGTTAGTTCATCAGACAACAACCCTTTTCGTATTACACTCCCGGGCGGGGTTTATTTCATCGGACAACTCGCCCCTTTCCTAGTACATTACCGGCCGTTTATTTCAATCCAATAACATACGCCTTTTCCTAGTTTACACTCCCGGTATTCATCGGAACAACACCTTCTCCTTAGTACCCCCCGATGGTTATTTCATTTTAGAACAACAACCTTTTCCTCAGTACATTACATTGGGTCATCATCGGCTACAAAACATCGCCTTTCCTATTACACACCCGGGGTATTCATCGACAACACCTTTCCTATTACACTCCCGGGGTATATTCTATCGACAACATCGCCTTTCCTAGGCACACCCACTCCCGGGTGTTATTCAATCGGACAACAACCCTCTCCTATTTTACACTCCCGGGGTATTCATCCCGGGACCAACACCTCGTCCTATTTACACTCCCGGAGGTGTTTTTATTCATCGGACAACACCTTTCCTATTACACTCCCGGGGTAACCAATTAAATTAAGGGTAATTTTAATATCAAATCGTTCGCACTCGGAGCAACAAAACAATATTCTCTTTATGAGTACACTCCCATAAGAAGTATAAAGGTTATTCAGCGGAACCAACACGTCCTTTTCTAACATCCCGCCTATTACCAATTCTCCGGGGTTGAGCATAAAAGGTTAGGTATTCATAAGATAACGAAAGACAAAAAACATAGCCTTTTTCACCTTCCTTAGTATGACAATCCGGGGTGGGTTATTTCATCGGGAACAACACCCCTTATCCTAGCACAATGTCCGCGCTAGAAAAGGTAATGGACTGTTTTAATATTTCATCGGACAACATCGCCTTTCCTAGTACACTCCCGGGGTTATTCATCAGACAACAACACCTTTTCCCTATTACACTCCGGTTATTCATTCGCGACAACACCTTTCTATTACCACTCCGGGGTGTGTTTATTCATCGGGGAATATACGAACACTTTCCCCTAGTACCACTCCCGGGTGGTTATTCAAATCGGTGACAAAAACACAACTATTCCTAAGGCACTGGATATTCTAACGAGCGGTAGTATAATATTTATTCAACCCTCGGGACCAACCCATCGCCCTTCCTAGTATACCTCCCGATGGTTACTCATCAGACAACACAACTGCTCCTATTTACCCGCCCCCAAAACGTTCCTCGGAGAAGGGAGTGTATTTTACATGTTCCAAAAGGATCCAACACAACTTCTACCTATTTAACAACTCCACCCGGAGGGTATATTTCATCGGACAAACCTCTCTAGCACACTCCCGTAAAAACAGATATCGGTAGGATCTTTAGTTATTCATCGTGTAATATTACGAACATCGCGCCTTTTCTGTATTACACTCCCGGGGTTATTCATCGGACAACACCAAGGCTTTTCATAAAGTACACTTCCCGGGAGTGTCTGTTTATTTATCAAAGAACTGTCCAACAACATCGCCTTTCCTAGCACACACCTCCTAGGATATGTGATAAAATTTTGAATATTTTCATAACAAAACAACAAATCGCCTTTCCTAAGTAACACTCCGGAGAAGATATTCATCGCGATTTACAACAACACTCCACCATAGGACATCACCTTTTTTTTTTTTCCTTATGTAACATTACGGCGAGAAAGAATAGAGAGAAATATTAAACAATCGTGTGACAACACTTCGGCCTTTATGCCAGCTACCACTCAACCGGTGTCGGTATTGATTTCTAATCGTGAACAACAACACCTTTCCTGAGGAAAGTACAAACCCCCGGTAGGTATTCGAATCGAGGAACAACAATCAAGACGATATATTCACTATTTACCACCCCCTGCGTGATAAGAGTGTCATCGTAAACACCTTTCTAGTTTACATTACAGGGTCATCACGTACAACATCGCCCTTCCTATTACACTCCCGGGGTTTAATTTTCATCGGACGACATTTTCATAGCCATTTTCAGGAAGGATTTGTCATTTCCACACGCCCGGTCTCTGCCCTGTTAGTATCCCAGTCTCCTTGCCTCGCCGCCCCTAATTTGGTGTTTTCGCTTAAGTGGATTATACCAAGTGGTCTTAGTTTTTTAAAAATGGATTTATGAAATTAGCGCGTTATTTCAGCTTTGGGATTTGTGTTGAATTGCACTTTAGCCATTACAGTAATGATGATAGAAGAGAGAGAGAAGGGGGAGGTTGATGGGAGTTGTGGATGTAAGGAGGAGAGAGAGGAAGAGAGAGAGAGAGAAATGAAGTAGAAGGCAGAGAGTGGCTTTGAAGACTCGATTGAACGTGTTGGGTATTGACTCTACACCTATCACATAGGAATAAGAGAGTAAGAGTATTGAGGTATGATATATAATGGAATAGCATATATGGGATTATATGGTAAGAGAGAGATTAGAGATTAGATTAGATCTGAAGAGAGAGGTAGCGTAGATTACTTGGAATGAACTATGGAGGGACGGGGAGGAAGGGTATATAGTATGATGAGGTCATAGATACAGTATAGGATATGATGTATTTATTAAACATATAATGTTAGTATAATGAAGTATAAGATGATAGGCGGTAGATGTAAGGAGGAGGGAGGGAATGGTAAACGGATAAGGGAGGAGTGGAGATGGAAGGGATGAATAGAGAGAGATTAGTAATCATAGTAGATAAGGTGATAAATGAAGAGAGAGAGAGGGATGATAGTATAGATACGTATAAACGATAATTTAGAGATAGATAGAGTATGAGTAGAGAGTATATATATATGATAGAGGTAGTAATAGGGATAGTATAACATTTGGTAATATATCTGTTCATCATCAAGCTCCCAGTGATCTGACTATCGTCAGATCGATACCGATCGTACGTGACCCGGGACGGTAGCGAGCACGAGATCCCGATCGAGAGAGGAGTGATGAAGACTGACTTGAGAGGGTCCAGGTCGTACGCTCTCGAGAGATCATGAGACGCAGAGAGAGACCCGTAAGAGGTAAGAGAGAGTAGAGAGAGAGAGATAAGAGAGTAATGAAGGTAGAGATATATAGATATATGAAGAGAGAATAGGGATAGTGAATAGTAATTATATAATATATAATAGGGGGAGATGGTGAAAGGAGAGAGATGGTAGAAGGAGACAGAGAGTATGATAGAGAGTGAAGATAAGAAGATA
>NW_020868418.1:20000-42500 GCF_003789085.1 Penaeus vannamei
CAACAACAACAGCCTATTGCAAGACGAATTCAGCGACGGAATGGAAGTCCCTGATAGATGGGCCCCGGTTTTTAAAATTCTAATAACATGATCAATAATAATAATAATAGCAATGAATAATGATAAATATGACAACAAATAATAACAATAAGAATAATAACAATAATGATATAACAATAAGAATAATAATAACAATAAAAATTCTAATTTATCATTTATTATTACTATCATTATTATTACCATTATTACCGTAATAACTATCATCCTTCAGT
This sequence comes from Penaeus vannamei, assembly GCF_003789085.1. NCBI lineage: Eukaryota > Metazoa > Arthropoda > Malacostraca > Decapoda > Penaeidae > Penaeus > Penaeus vannamei. The sequence goes on from NW_020868418.1 coordinate 20,273, forward strand.
CTGCAATACCCAATGGCTACAGATAATAGTAAAAAATCTATTCAAAAATTATACATCAAGCACGTGATACTCTATTAACCAAAAGTAAAAACTCGACAAAAATGAAAAAAATACAAGAGAAAGAGAGAGAGAGAGAGAGAGAGAGAGAGAGAGAGAGAGAGAGAAGAAGAGAGAGAGAGAGAGAGAGAGAGAGAGAGAGAGAGAGAGAGAGAGAGAGAGAGAAGAGAGAAAGAGAAAGAGAGAGAGAGAGAGAGAGAGAGAGAGAGAGAGAGAGAGAGAGAGAGAGAGAGAGAGAGAGAGAGAGAGAGAGAGAGAGAGAGAGAGAGAGAGGAGAGAGAAGAGAAGAAGAGGACAGAGAGAGATATATATATAGAAAGAGAGAGAGAAAAGAAAGAAAAATAAGGTCAAGGAAAGAAAACGCAAACGTCAAAGCTGAAAGACAAAAGAAGAATTTCAGAAAGACCGAGAAAGAAAAAGATAACAAAATGGCAATCAAGGGAAAGGAATATAAAAGGGAAAAGGGAGAGAAAGAAAAGAACGGAGAACAATAAGAACAATTAAAAAACGAAGGGAGAACAAAAGAGGCAACAACGACGAACACAGAACAAAAGACAGTAAGAACACATCATTATTCTTACAACCAGAAAAATAATAATAAACGAAGGAACCACAACAAAAACAAAAAGGAAAGAAAAACAAATAAAACTAGCAATAAAAAGAAGAAACACCGAACAACATAAACAAATAAACAAAAAGGAAGAAAAACAAACAAAACAAACAACAAAAAAGAGAAAAAAAACACCGAACAACACGCACAAAACAAAACGAAAAGAAGAGAAAAAAAAAGAACAACCTAACAACAATAACAAAAACAAACGAAGACCAACGGAATGAAGGAAGGAAGGAAGGAGCACGTACCTACACATATATAGGAAAGGGTTTTTAATTACGCGCCGAAAACTCACTCGTCCTTTAGCGCGGAGTCAATTAAGACTCGCTAATAACTAGAGGAGTCCGGGAACTGCACACCAAGGGGGCTCGCTGACTCCCGGGGGTGGGCTGGGGTGGGCTGGGGTGGGTTGGGTGGGTGAGGTGGGTTGGGGTGGGCTGGGGTCGGTTGAGGTGGGTGAGGGTGGGGTGGGTTAAGGGTGGGTCGAGGTGGGGTGAGGGTGGGTTTGAGGTGGGCTGGGGTCTGTTGAGGTGGATGAGGGTGGGCTGGCTGGAGTGGGTGAGGGTGGGGTGTGGTGTGAGGGTGGGTGGCTGGGGTGGGTGAGGGTGGCTGGGCTGGGGTGGGTTAAGGGTGGGTCGAGGTGGGGTGAGGGTGGGGAAGGTGGGTCGAGATGGTGTGAAGGGTTGGGAGGATGAGGGTGGGTCCAGGTGGGGAGGGTGGGCTGGGGGAGGATGGTAGGTCGAGGTGGGCTGGGTGTGAGGGTGGGTGTGAGGGTGGGCTGGGGTCGGTTGAGGTGGATGAGGGGGGCTGGTGGTGGTGGTGGTGGGTGGGATGGGTGAGGTAAGTTAGGGTGGGCAGGGGAAGAACTAATGGGTTGGGGTGAGGGTGGTTCGAGGTGTGGTGAGGGTGGGCTGGGTGGGGGAGGGTGGGATGGGGTGAGGGTAGGTTTAAGGGTGGCAGGGGGAAGAACTAATGGTTGGGGTGAGGGTGGGGGTCGAGGTGGTGGGCAGGGGTGGGTTGGGGTGAGGGTGGGTCGAGGTGGGAGGGTTTTGGGCTGGGGTGAGGGTAGGTTAAGGGTAGGCAGGGGGAACAACTAATGGGTTGGGGTGAGGGTGGGTGAACGTGGGCTGAGGGTGGGTTAAAGGTGGGCAGTGGGGGCGAGGGACTGATCATTTCGTAGAAACTGGTTGGAATGGATAGGCTGATTTCGAGGGGAAAGGGAAGGGGAAAGGGAAGGGGAAGAGGAAGAGGAAGAGGAAGAGGAAGAGGACGGGGAAGGGGAATGGGATGGAAAAGGTGAATAAAAATAGGAAGAGGAGGAGAAAGAGGAAGGGAAAGAGAAAGAGGAAGGGGAGAGGGAAAGTGACGGAGAAGGGGAATGAAAAGAGGAAAGGGAAGGGGAAGGAGACGGGGACGGGGGAAGGGACGAAGAAGGGGAATGAAAAGAGGAAGAAGGAGCGGAAGGGGAAGCGGAAGAGGAGGAAGAGAAAGAGGAAATGCCGGGGACGGGGAAGGGAAAGGGGAATGGGAAAGGGACGGAGAAGGGGAATGAGAAGACGAAGGGAAAGGGGAAGAGGAATTGGAGGAGGAAGAGAAAGAGGAAGGGCCGGTGAAGAGCAATGAGAAGACAAAGGGGAAGGGGAAAAGGAAGAGGAAGAGGCAGGGGAAAGGGACGGAGAAGGGCAATAAAAATAGGAAGAGGAAAAGGAGGGTGAAGATAAAGGTACGGTTAAAGACAAAGAAGAAGAGAGGAAAAGGGAGAACGAGATACCGACTGACAAAAAACATGCACAGAGATTGATATAGAGACAACAACAAAAACAGATAAAAGAGAAGACAAAGAAGAAACAAATACAAAGAATACAGAATAGAAAAAAAGAAACAGAATTATAACAGAAAATAGAAAAATAGATAACAAATAAATAAACAGACACATACATAAACAAACAAACAAACTAACAAACAACAAAGCTAACAAACAAACAAAACAAACAAACAAACAACAACAAACTTCTCCCAACGCAACCTGAGCAGCAGATGCATACCCCCACCCTTCCCCTTCCCTCCCCCTCCTCTCTCGCGAACGATCAACAAGTAAGCTATTTCGAGGAAATTTGAAAAACAAATCACCCTGAGATCTGGACTCTCGCACGGGCAACCTCTCTCTGTGTGTGCGTGTGTGTGCGTGTGCGTGTGCGTGTGCGTGTGCGTGTGTGTGTGTGTGTGTGTGTGTGTGTGTGTGTGTGTGTGTGTGTGTGTGTGTGTGTGTTGTGTGTGTGTGTGTGTGTGTGTGTGTGTGTGGTGTGTGTGTGTGTGCGTGTGTAAAGATAAGAGATTGATGCACGTGTGTTGGGAGAAGCGTATACATGTACGTGCGTGTACATGTAAGTGTAAGTGAATGTGTAAGTAAACGTGTGCATGTAAGTGTAAGTGAATGTGTAAGTAAACGTGTGCATGTAAGTGTAAGTGAATGTGTAAGTAAACGTGTGCATGTAAGTGTAAGTGAATGTGTAAGTAAACGTGTGCATGTAAGTGTAAGTGAACGTGTAAGTAAACGTGCTCATGTAAGTGTAAGTGAATATGTAAGTAAACGTGTGCATATAAGTCTAAGAACGAGAACGTGTTCGTGTCCATGTACGTGTTCATGTACGTGTACGACGAATGAAATACCAGCCAAACAGGAAGAAAGAAAAAAACAAACAGACTACGAAGATTAACAGAAGGAGAGCTAGCACAGACTACCCCATAACAGACATGCGAACAATCAGACATAAATAATCTCCTTTCCAATCTGATTATCAAATCTGGCGGAAGTGAACAGTTCTCTCCGGCGACGTGACGGAAGGGAAAGGAACACGCCGTCAGCTTTAAGGGGGAAGGGATTGCTATCTGCTGTCTGTCTGTCTGTCTGTGCGTCTGTCGGTGTGTCTGTCTGTGTGTCTGTCGGTGTGTCTGTCTGTCTATTTGCCCCTCTGATGGATTTTTTCTCACCTTTTCTTTCCTCTCCCCTCTCTCTTACTCTCTTTCTTTCTTTCATTCTCCCTCCCTCCTTCTGTCTCTGTCTGTCTGTCTGCCTCTCACCCTCTCCCCTCCCCCCCTCCCCCCCCCCCTCTCTCTCTCTCTCTCTCTCTCTCTCTCTCTCTCTCTCTCTCTCTCTCTCTCTCTCTCTCTCTCTCTTCTCTCTCTCTCTCTCTCTTCTCTCTTCCGCTGGGGAAATACTGAGAAAGAAAGGTCGACAGGTAGTCTAATGGATAAATGGATACATATCACTAGACATAGACAACAATAGGTAGATACAGATAGATATAAATAAAAAAAAGAAAGGGTGAAAGAGAGAGAGAGAGAGAGAGTGACAGAGATCAAGAGATAAAAATAAAGAGAAAGAGAAAGAGAGGAACATAAGGATATAAGGAAAAAGAAATACAGACAAGAGAAAGAGAGAAAGAGAGAGAAAAATGAGAGAGAGAGAGAGAGAGAGAGAGAGAGAGAGAGAGAGAGAGAGACGAGAGAGAGAGAGAGAGAGAGAGAGAGAGAGAGAGAGAGAGAGAGAGAGAGAGAGAGAGAGAGAGAGAGAGAGAGAGAGAGAGAGAGAGAGAGAGAGAGAGAGAGAGAGAATAAGAGAGAGAAAGTAAGAGAGAGTTTGATATAGAGAGAGAGGTAGCCTGACAAAGACAGAAACTGAGACAGAACAAGCAAATTATCATGACTCACCCACTGAACTGATTCCGAAAATTCAAGAAAAAAAAAAAATCCCCAACAATTTCTCTCCCTGGGAAATACGGCCGCACACCATCATCACCCGGACGGACACGAGGAAGAGAAATGATCCTAGTTCCGCGTATCGATACAGTCCTTGCATTTTCCGGGGAGAGAAAATACTTCCTTGCTTCCTTGCTTGAGGCAGTCACGACGGCAAAAATAAATAAATAAAATATGGTGATGATGATGGTGATGATGGCGATGGGGATGATGATGATGATGATTATGGTGACGATGATTTTGATGATGGTGGTGGTGGTGGTGGTTATGGTGATAGTGATGGTGATGATAACGATAACGATAACGATGAAGATGACGATAACGATAATAATAACAATAATAATAACACCAACACCCAAACAAGCAAACAAACAAACCCAAAAGCCACGCCGAATAACCCCCCCCCCCAAACTCCCCACCGCGCGCGCGTCGCTCTCCCCGCGCCAATATTATTCGCGTTGGCGGCGTTCTTGCCTTCCGCGAATTTAGACCTGCCTCCGCCTGCGACAACGGCCGAGGCGCATCGCACGACGCGGGCCGGCCGAGGCGCAGTTTCGCGGGGGTCGCTCGTGAGGGACGCTGCGTGCAATGCAGTGGGAGGGGAGAGGGGAAAAGAGGGGATAGGGAGGGGAGGGGAAGGGGTGAAAGGGGAGAGGAGGGGAGGGAGGGGAGAGGAGAGGGAGGAGAGGAGGGAGGGAGGGGGGAGGGAGGGAGGAGGGAAGGGGTGGAAAGGGGAGGGAAGGAGGGAGAGGATGGTAGGGGAAAAGGGGAGGGGGAAGGGAAAGGGGAAGGGGAGGGGATGTGAAGGGGTGGTGAGGGGATGGGGAGACGAGGGAAAGGGGAAGGGGAGGCCAGGTGGGAAGGGAGGAGGGAGGGAGAGAGGAGGATAGGGGTGGGAAAAGAGGGAATGGGAGGGAGTGGAGGAGGGAATGAGAGAGAAAGGAATGGGAGGGGAGAGGAGGGGAAGAGGGAAGGGGACGGGAGAGAAAAGAGAGAGGAGAGAACAGAGAGAAGGAAAACAAACAAAATATCCAAACACAGCAAAAAAAAAAAAAAAAAAAGAAAAAACAAACACAGCAACTACAAAAAAAATAATAAAAAAACAAGAAAAAAACCATCATATTCTCCTTCACCATCGGACTCCCAAGAAAAAGAAGCTCCGAACACCAACAAACCCATCACCCCCTAATCCGCCCTAATCCCAACCCGAAACGGCAAGAACGCGGATTCATCGTCGCCTTAGCAATACCCGCCCGAGGACGACCCGCTCTCATAAAGTGGATCGCGATGACTCATAGTTCAAGGTGCAGGCAGGCAGGCAGGCAGGAAGGCAGGCAGGCAGGAAGGCAGACAGGCAGGCATGCAGGAAGGCAGGTAGGAAGGCAGGAAGGCAGGCAGGAAGGCAGGAGGGCAGGCAGACAGGCAGGCAGGAAGGCAGGCAGGCAGGAAGGCAGGAGGGCAGGAGAGCAGGCAGGAAGGAGGCAGGCAGGAAGGCAGGAGGGCAGGCAGGCAGGAAGGCAGGCAGGCAGAAAGAGGAAGGCAGGCAGGCAGGCAGGAAGGCAGACAGGCAGGCAGGCAGGAAGGCAGGAAGGCAAGAAGGCAGGAAGGCAGACAGGCAGGCAGGCAGGAAGGAAGGAAGGCAGGAAGGCAGACAGGCAGGCAGGAAGGCAGGAGGAAGGCAAGGAGGGCAGGCAGACAGGCAGGCAGGAAGGCAGGCAGGAAGGCAGGCAGGCAGGAAAGCAGGAAGGCAGGCAGGCAGGCAGGCAGGCAGGAAGGCAAGAAGGCAGACAGGCAGGAAGGCAGGAAGGCAGGTAGGAAGGCAGGAAGGCAGGAGGGCAGGCAGACAGGCAGGCAGGAGGGGCAGGCAGACAGGCAGGCAGGAAAGGCAGGAGGGCAGGCAGACAGGCAGGCAGGAGGCAAGGCAGGCAGGCAGGAAGGCAGACAGGCAGGCAGGCAGGAAGGCAGGTAGGAAGGCAGGAAGGCAGGCAGGAGGCAGGAGGGCAGGAGCCAGGCAGGCAGGAAGGCAGGAGGGCAGGCAGACAGGCAGGCAGGAAGGCAGGAGGGCAGGCAGGGCAGGCAGGCACAGGCAGGCAGCAGGCAAAGGCAGGGCAGGCAACAGGCAGGCAGGAAGGCAGGCAGGCAGGCAGGCAGGCAGGCAGGCAGGAGGGCAGGCAGGAGGGCAGGCTGGGGCGGAGGAACCTGGCCTGGCTGCGTGAGTTCATTCTTTTCCTCGACTTTTGGTGGAATTTGGTCTTCCTCTCTCTCGCGCTCTCTCTCTCTCTCGCTCTCGCTCTTTCTCTTTCTCTCTCTTCCTCTCGCTCTCTCGCTTTCTCGCTCTTCCACACACAAACACACACACACACACACACACACACACACACACACACACACACACACACACCACACACACACACACACACACACACACACACACACACACACACACACACACAACACACACACACACACATTCTGTAGACAAAAATGTACTTTACTGTTTCAGCGTTTGGAACGGAAACCCAAAAATGATTCTGCTGTCCAGCGCAATACACATACACACACATTCTTGAATAAGCAACTGCAAATTGAGTCACCGCGGCGGAAACCCGAGCCCCAAATCGAGGGTTCTTGATGATTCTGTTCCCAAATATAAATCTGGTTTATAAACATTTTTAAAAAATGCTTTTAAACATTATATAGGGTGGAAAATAACCACTAACGTTTTAATTTTCATTTTATTTTAGGAAAAACGTAGAATTATATCTATGAAAGGTGTTTCATTAACACAATATAAGCATGGAATACAGAGGACTGCCTCCCACGTGGGCGGCTGAAGTGGCTCCCAGACAGGAACACTTCACTAATCCACTTCCTTGTCAACAGGAGATGTTTAGCACACACACCCCTCGGGAGGTGACGCTGCAGCACCAACCCACACACGACACACACCCACACAAACATCCACATCCCTACCCACCCATCCGTACCACTTGGCACCTCCATCCCCATCCCCTACCCACTTGGCACCTCCATCCCCGTACCTCCACCTTGGCACCCTCCATCCATCCCCTACCTCCACTTGCACCTCCATCCCTACCACTTGGCACCTCCATCCCCATCCCCTACCCACTTGGCACCTCCATCCCACCTCACTTGCACCCTCCATCCCCATTCCTACCCACTTGGCCACTCCATGGCACCCATCCCCATCCCCTACCATCCCCTACCCACACCTCCATCCCCATCCCTACCCACTTGGCACCTCCATCCCCATCCCCTACCCACCTCCATCCCGTCCCTACCCCACTTGGCACCTCCATCCCCTCCCCTACCCACTTGGCACCTCCATCCCCATCCCCTACCCCACTTGGCACCCCTCCATCCCCGTCCCCTACCCACTTGGGCACCTCCATCCCCATCCCCTACCCACTTGGCACCCTCCATCTCCCCTTGGCACTCCATCCCCATCCCCTCCCACTACCCCGTCCCCTACCACTTGGCACCTCCATCCCCATCCCATCCATCCCATCCCCTACCCACTTGGCACCTCCATCCCCATCCCTAACCCATCCCTTCCCACTTGGCCACCTCATCCCCATCCCCTACCCACTTGGCACCTCCATCCCCGTCCCCCACTTGCACCCATCCCCGTCCCCTACCCACTTGGCACCTCCATCCCCATCCCCTACCCACTTGGCACCTCCATCCCCATCCCCTACCCACTGGCACTCCATCCCCTACCCTTGCACCTCCATCCCCGTCCCTACCCACTTGGCACCTCCATCCCCATCCCTACCCCACTTGGCCTCCATCCTCCCCCCCTTGGCACCTCCATCCCCGTCCTACCCACTTGGCACCTCCATCCCATCCCTACCCACTTGGCACCTCCATCCCCTCCCTACCCCTCTGGCACCTCCACCCATCCCTACCACTTGGCACCTCCATCCCCCATCCCCTACCCACTTGGCACCTCCATCCCCCCCTACCCACTTGGCACCTCCATCCCCGTCCCTACCCACTTGGCACCTCCATCCCTCCCTACCCTTGGCACCTCCATCCCCTCCCCTACCCACTTGGCACCTCCATCCCGACATCCCCTACCCACTTGGCCTCCATCCGCACCTCCATCCCCATCCCCTACCCACTTGGCACCTCCATCCCCATCCCCTACCCACTTGGCACCTCCATCCCCCCCTACCCTTGGCACCTCCATCCCATCCCTACCCACTGGCACCTCCATCCCCATCCCCTCCCACTTGGCACCTCCATCATCCCCTACCCACTTCCATCCCCGTCCCCTACCCACTGGCACCTCCTCCCCATCCCCTACCCAGCACCTCCATCCCATCCCCTACCCACTTGGCATCCATCCGGCCCTCCATCCCCATCCCTACTTGTCCATCACCCACTTGGCACCTCCATCCCCGCCCCACACCTCCGGCCATAACGACATGGCACTACCAGCCGCCCCTCACGTACACCCGCTGTCACTCCCAAGCCGCACAATTACCCGCACATCCAATCGCTTCCGGATCCGCTCGCAGCCGTCGTCGGGGCGAGATTTTGCCCAGTTAAACGGTTGCATTTGCATTCAGATGAAAGCGTATATATCGCAAATAGCGGACAAAAAGTGCCACCGGGTGCGCAACCCTCCGGAAGACGTCGGGGCTACACGGACCCTATTCCAGGGGGCTGCAAGGGCCATTTCAACCCGCCGGAGTCCTAAGGGGGCCGGAGGGATAGAGGAAGCCAGAGAGTCGAGTGTTTTATAAACAAGCGGCGGAGATTAAACGCTCAAAAGCGCACTTAACATTCGTATTAACATGTACGGAGAAATGTTTGGTCGGTTCATAATACATAATGCAATTTTACACGAGTCTTGCGAGCTATTTGCACACACGGTCTCCTGGAAGGCCAATTCAATTAATCATAAATGGTTTCCAGAGTTCGAGATTGTTTGCACAACAAGGCGATCGATGGCGAATTACTAATAATATTCCTCATCGCAGCCACGTGAAATGATTCCGCTAATTAAGACGACCTAGATTGCAGGAATACGCAAATATGATTATATTTTTGTACGTGAGTATTGAGACTGAGAGAAAGAGTCAGAGTAACAGTGAGACTGTGAGTGAGATTAAGGGGGAGAGTGAGAGTTAGAGTAAAGAGTAAGAGAGAGAGAAAAAGAAAAAGAAAGGCAAAGAGAAAGAAAACAGTAAAGAGAAAGAGTCAGAGTGAAGGTCAGACAGACAAAAGAAAAGCGGAGAGAAAACATTAAAAATAGAGACAACAAAAATGAAAAAAAGAGAGAGAATAGGTGAAAAAGATAAAGAAGCCACCAAAACCAAAATCAAAGAGAAAGTAAAGAAAAACAAAGACAAAACAAAGACAAAACCTAACAGAGTGGAAGAACCGAATTTCAGAATCTTCGCAGAACCAACCCGCGAATTCAAAAAAAAAAAAAAAAGAGAGAGAGAAAGAGAGCGAGAGAGATGACGATGATGATGATGGCGACGCCGCCCCGAAGAGGCATTTTCTCAAGACACTCACTTTCCCCGCGGCCGCCATCCCGGGACGGAAGTGCGCATCCTCATCCCAGCATCCCAATAACAGCGGGATGGCGGAGATGGAGGATGGCTTTAAAGGCGAGAATCGAAGTGTTCCTCCATAAGGTCTGGAGAAGGGGGGAGGGGGGGAGGGGGCCACGGAGGGATGAGGAGGGGAAGGGGGTGGGGGGAACTGGTGGTGGAGGAGGAGGAGGAGGAGGAGGAGGAAGAAGAAGGAAGAAGAAGAAGAAGAAGAAGAAGAAGAAAGAAGAAGAAGAAGAAGAAGAAGAAGAAAGAAGAAGAAGAGAGAGGAGAAGAAGAAAAGAAGAAAGGAGGAGGAAGGAGGAGGAGGAGAAGGAGGAGGAGGAGGAGGAGGAGGAGGAGAGGAGAAGAAGAAGAAGAAGAAGAAGAAGAAGAAGAAGAAGAGAAGAAGAAGAAGAAGAAGAACCCACCAAACCCTCGGCGGGACAAAAGCCGAGCGAAAAGAAGAAAGCGCGTTCGAGTGGCGTTTCTCGGAGGAGGAGGAGGAGGAGGAGAGGAGGAAGGAGGAAGGAGGAGGAAGGAGGAGGAGGAGGAGGAGGAAGAAGAAGAAGAGAACAAGAAGGGAGGAGGGAGGAGAAAGAGAAGAGAAGAATAGAACAAGAACAAGAAGAGGAGGAGGAGGAGAGAAGAGAAGAAGAAAACCACCAAACCCTCGGCGAGACAAAAGCGCGAGAGAGGGAGAGAAAGCAGCGCGTTCGAGTGGCGTTCCCTCGCGGCCAGGGGCGGGGCGTTTCAGCAGTCCCTAAAACGCAAATTCTCGCTGCGACTCGATGCGTGTGGTGTGTGCGTTGTGCGTATTGTGCGTTATGCGTGTGCGTGTTGTGCGTTATGTTGCGTGTGTGCGTGTGTGTATATCTACATACATAATATTAATTTAATTAATATATACATATTTGTATACATATATTATATATATATATTATATATATATTATACAATTTATATAAATAGTATAATACATGTATTATCAAATCTTATTATATGTATATATATTAATATATGCATTATGTATATTATATATAATTTATATAATATATATCTGCCTGTAATCTCCAAATAACAAGATCCCAAACCCAAACTCCAGGAGCACCACCTCAACCTCGAACCCCAGACGCCCGACGCCTCCTCGACCTTGACCTCAATTCATATGACCGAGAGAAAAAAAATAATTGACCTTCCTCAGCGGTAGTACGTGCCCGCGTGCCTGATTCCCGACACCGTGTCCCGCGGGCCTAAATCCGTTTTTAGGCTCTAGGGCGAAGCACACCTCGGGGGGGGGGGGGGGGGGGGGGGGGGGGGGGGGGTCTGCAGCCACCCTCGTCGCCGGCGTGTGAGGAAGAACAAGCAAGAAATGTGTTTTTTCTTATTATATTCTTATTATTATCATTATTCATTCTTATTATCATTATTCTCATTATTATTTATTATTATTATTATTATTATTTATTTATTAATTATTATTATTATTTTTATATTATTATTATTATTTTATTATTATTATTATTATTCGTGCGCATATCCCATCCATGGCTTCATTCAAAAACAATATTAACTATAATCAATGAGAACAATCGGATGAGAGATTTAGCTTCTCGCTGTTCGCTCTGACTGTCTGTCGTCCGCCCCGTGGTCCGCCCGTCCTGTCCGTCCTCCGTCAACGTCTGTCTGTCTGTCTGTTCTGTTCTGTCTGTCTGTCTGTCTGTCTGTCTTGTCTGTCTCTGTCTGTCTGCCTGTCTGTCTGCTGTCTGTCTGTCTGTCTCCCTCTCCTCTCCCTCTCCTATCTCCTCCTCTCCTCCTTCTCCCCTCTCCTTCCCCCTCTCCCTCTCCCTCATCCCTCTCCCCTCTCCCTCTCCTCTCACCTCTCCTTCCCCTCCCCCTCTCCCTCCCCCTCTCCCTCCCCCTCTCCCTTCCCCCTCCCCTTCCCCTTCTCCTTCCCCTCCTCCTCCCCTCCCCCTCCCCCTCCCCTCTCCCTCCCTCCCTCTCCCCTTAACCCACCCACCGATCTCAACAATCCAAAAGCTTCAATTTCGATAACCGGAAAATACATCCGACGTCCTGTCCTCCACACGCGCCCCATTCAGCAAGCGGCATAATGGCTTCCTCTTGTGCCACCGTCGCCGTAGAAATGAATCGATAATGCCGTCACCAGATACAGAGCACGACGACGACGCGCCGGACCTCCCAACTCAAAACGCACTACAAAAAAAAATAATGTTTTTTTTTCTCTCAAAAGGGCGTCATTCTTTCCTCTCTCTTGTCTTTCTTTTCTTCTTCTTCTTCTTCTCTTCTTCTTTCTTCTTCTTCTCTTCTTCTTCTTCTTCTTCTATCCTTCTCCCTTCTTCTTCTTTCTTTCTTCTTTCTCTCTTCTCTCTTTCGTGCGCATATCCCATCCATGGCTTCATGTCCGTCTATCCGATCTGTCTGTCTGTCTGTCTGTCGTGTCTGCTGTCTGTCGTGTCTGTCTGTCTGTCTGTCTCTTGTCTCTCTCTAAATCTCTCTCTCCCTCTCTCCCTTCTGATCCCAACTCCCACTCCCCACTCCCTCTCCCATTCTCCCTCCCCCCTACCTCAACCCTCACCCCCTCCCTTCTTCCTCCCCTCCCCCCTCCCCCTCTCGATCTCCTTACCACCCCACCGATCTCAACAATCCAAAAATGCGTTCAATTTCGATAAACGCGGAAAATACATTCCGAGCGTCCTTTTCCACACACGCCCCATTTCAGGGCAAGCGGCATAATGCCTTCCTGCTTGTGCCACCGTCGCCGTAGAAATGAATCGATAAATGCCGTCACCAGATACAGAGCACGACGACGACGCGCCGGACCTTCCAACCCAAAACGCACTACAAAAAATAATGTTTTTTTTTTTTTTTTTTTTTTTAGTAAGGGCGTACATATCTTTTCCTCCTCCTCTCCCTACTTCTTCGTCTTCTTCTTCTTCTTCTTCTTCTTCTTCTGTCTTCTCTTCTTCTTCTTCTTCTTCTTCTTCTTCTTCTCTCTCTTCCTCTTCTCTGCTTCTGCTTCTTTCTTCTTCGTTTTTTCTCCTTTCTTCTCCCTCCTCATTTCCTCCTACTTCTCCCTCCTCCTTCCCAAAACTTCTTCTTCTTCTTCTTCTTTTCTCCGGTCCCCTCCTCCTCCTCTTCCTTACTCTGTTTCCTCATCCTTACTCCTTCCTCTTGCCTTACTCCTTCACTTTTCCTACTCCTCCCTCTTATCATTCTCCTTCTTTCGAATCACCGTCCTGTCTTCTCCTTCTTGGTCTTCTTATCTTCTTTATATTTTCTTCTTCTTAATCTTTCTTTTCCTCTTCCTCTCCTCATTCCTTCTTCCTCCTTCTGCCTCCCTCCTCATTTCTCCCTTACCTTTCTCCTCCTCCTCATTCTCCCTATACCCTCTTACCTCGTTACTCATTCTCCCTTTACCCTCTCCTCCCTTCCTCCTTCTCCTTATTCGTCGCCTTACCCTCTCTCCCTCCTTCCTTTGCCTCCCTTACCCCTCGTCTTCTCTCTCCATTCTCCCTTGACCCTCTTTGCCTCCTCCTCTCCCTTACCACACCTCTCTCCTCTTCATGTACTCGCTACGCCCCCTCCTCCTGCTCAATTCCTTCTTAGAACACCCTCTACAGTAGCACGCCGCCCTAGGCAAGTTCAATGAGAGCGCGAGCGCAGACAGGCCTTAACCCCCCCCCGTCTCGGTCTCTCTTCTCTTCTTCTCTCTCTCGGTCTCTTCCTCTTCTCTCTCTCTTCTCTCGGCTCTCTCTCTTCTTCTCTTCTCTCTTCTCTCTTTCTCTGTCTGTCTGTCTGTCTGTCTGTCTGTCTGGTTCTGTCTCTCTCGTCTCTCTCCTGTCTCTCTCTCTCTCTCTCTCTCTTCTCTCTCTCTCTCGCTTCTCTCTCATCTCTCTCTTCTTTCTCCTTCTCTCTCTCTCTCTTCCCTTCGCCCCGCCCGGTAACGACGAAAAAATAACCGTTATCCGTCAAAATATTAATGTTCTCGGCGTGTGTTACCTTTGTGTATGTGGGTGTGTGTGTGTATGTGTGTGCGTGTGTGTGTGCGTGTGTGTGTGTGTTTGCGTGTGTGTGTGTGTGTGTGTGTGGGTGTGTGTGTGTGTGTGTGTGTGTGTGTGTGTGTGTGTGTGTATGTGGTGTGTGTGTGTGTGTGTGTGTGTGTGGTGTGTTGTGTGTGTGTGTGCGCGCGTGTGTGTGAGTGCGTGTCCCGAACCCTTCTCTCATGGATGATTACATACGCTGGCCAATCCCTTTCGAATACCGTGGACTACTTTGGACGGATTCGGACGCGTTTCTGCCCCTTTTCCCCTATTTCCGACGACGAACGAACACGCGAAACGAAAAAAAAATAACGTAAATAAGCACAAAAACAAAACCTAGAGGATAACGCGAAAAATTTTAAAAAGAAAACAAACTACATTCCATTAGAAACTACTGAAGATGATGATGATCACAACAATAACAAAAAAGTAGTAGCAGCAGTTGCAATGATAATAAACAAAATAAAAATAATATTGTCATCATCATCAATAATATCAATAACAACAACAACAAAAAACAATGATAATAATAATCAAATAAAACAATCATACAATAATAATCAAATAAAACAATCATAACGAAACCAAAAACAGATAAGAATTTAAAAAATAAACATCGAAATATCAATAACAAAAACGATCTTAAAAATGGGAAGAACGAGAAAAAAAGGAAGAGTCAGTTACCAGCCAAAATGTTCCTAGTCGCAGGCGGAGTTCCAATCCCAATCTTGACAATTATCGATCGAGTCGCGACTGGGAAAACAACGGCGCCAGACGAGATAGAAAAATAAAAGAGATGATTGCCCTGTTTGATTCTCTGTGTCTGTCTGTCTGTCTCTGTCTCTGTTTCTCTGTCTCTCTTCTCTTCTGTCTCTGTCTGTCTGTCTGTCTCTCTCTCTCTCTCTCTCTCTCTCTCTCTCTCTCTCTCTCTCTCTCTCTCTCTCTCTCTCTTCTTCTCTCTCTCTCTCTCTCTCTCTCTCTCTCTCTTCTCTCTCTCTCTCTCTCTCTCTCTCTCTCTCTCTCTCTCTCTCTCTCTCTCTCTCTCTCTCTCTCTCTCTCTCTCTCTCTCTCTCTCTCTCTCTCTCTCTCTCTCTTTCCTTCTCCTTATAATATATATATATATATATATATATATATATATATATAGATAGATAGATAGATAGATAGATAGATAGATAGATAGATAGATAGATAGATAGATAGATAGATAGATAGATGCACACACACACACACACACACATGTATATATGCGCGCACGTGTGTATGAGAAAAATATACTCGTCTGCCCTCAACATTCGTCTTCACAAGCCCCTAATCCACGTCGGAGCCATTTCGTCACGATAGGGTTAAAATGGTGGGGCTTACACGTCTCACAGCAACTTTTGAAGGCCGTAAAAAAAAGACAAGAACACACAACGCACATCAAATTCAACGTATACATGCCTCACATACACGCATAGTGTAAATAGATGGTTGCCAACAAACGCACGTGCATAAATTGCCACCCTCTCTTTCTAAATGTACCCTCACAGCACACACTACATACTAGAAAGCAAAGTCCTGGCCTCTACCAACACCTACAAAAAAAAAAATCTAGTTCCAGAACACGCGAATCTAACACCATTTTTGTCATTACAGATACAATAAATCTTTCACTAGTTCCATACGCTGATCCAGTCCACCACCAAATTCAGATCAAACTGACGCCTGGAATACTCAAAATACCCATAAAGTCTCAAATTATAATCTGCCAATAAGTTTTTCTTTTCCGTAATACAGATGATAAACTAAAGAACAAACTAAAGAACAGAGAACCATCCAACACGCACAGATAACCTCCCTCTTCGGAATCGATAAAATATATAGGGTACTTGTGGTGTCACTTATCGTTCATGTTGTTCAGCTTGAAGGCTATACAGGATGCACAAAATGGCTTACGGGCTCCTGTAATGTATCTCACGCGGTGTACCTCTCCTTCTCCCTCTCCCTCTCTAGAGCTCTCCCTTTCTCCCTCTCACCCACTCTACAATCATCTCCATTTCTCTCCTCTCTTCTCTTTCTCTTTCTCTCTCTTTCTCTTTCTCTCCTTTCTCTCTCTTTCTCTCTCTCTCCTTTCTCTCTCTTTCTTTCTTTCTCTTCTTTCTTTCTTCTTTCTTTCTGCTCTCTCTCTCTCTCTCTCTCTCTCTCTCTCTCTCTCTCTCTCTCTTCTCTCTCTCTCTCTCTCTCTCACTCTCTTGATCTCCAAAAGGAACTGGGGTGACGTAAAGCGCGACTCGCCCCCCCCCCATCTCTCTCTCTCCTTTATCTCTCCTCTCCCTCTCTCTAACTCCACACGACTCCCAACCCCCCGCATACTGTATGGACCTCACCCATCTCCCTCTCCCTCTCTTCTTCCCCACTCCCTCTCCCCCCTTCTCTATCTCTCCTCTCTCTTTCCTCCCCAATTCCCGCTCGCTCTCTCTCCCCCTTTCTCTATATCTCCCTCCTCCCTCTCTCCCTCTTCCTCTCCCATTCCTACTCTCTCTCCTCTCTATTCTCCCTCTCTCTCTCTTCTCCTCCCCCCCATTCCCACTCGCTCTCCCACCCCCTCTCTCTATCTCTCCCTCTCCTTCTCCTCTCTCCCCTCCCTTCCCATTTCCGCTCCCTCTCTCTCTCTCCTCCCTCCTCCCTCTCCCTCCCTCTCCCTCCCTCCCCCCCCCGCCTAATACCAGCAGGAACGGGTATGACGGAAAACCCACCGATTCCCACAGCCCCATGCCCCGCCCACCCCACACAACGGGACCCACTCGCCACACAAACCCGATACCCGGAAATGAAAGAGAGAGAGAAGAAGAAAGAAAGAAAGAAAGAGAAAGAAAGAGAAAGAAAGAAAGAAAGAAAAAAGAAAGAAAAGAAAGAACGAACGAAAGTAAGAGAAAGAAAAGAAACAAAGAACGAACGAAAGTATGAAAGAGGGAAAGAAAGAAAGAAAAGAAAGCAAATATGAAAGTAAGAACGAAAGTAAGAAATAAATAAAGAAAGAAAAAGAAAGAAATAACGAACGTAAGTAAGAAAGAACGAAAGAAAGAATGAAAGTAAGAAAGAAAGAAAAGAAAAGAAATAACGAAAGTAAGAAAGAACGAAAGAGAGAAAGATCGAACGAAAAAAATGAAAAAAAAAAAACATAGACTTTGGTAGATTACTTGATTTGGAAAATGAATGAGAATCTGATTATTGTTTGCCGTCTGGAGCCAAGCGGAAAATGATACTGCAATTCTTGGTGTTTGTTTCTATCTCTTTCTCTCTCGCACTTAACGCATGCCTTTCCTACTCTCTTTTTATCAACGCTATTCCTTCTCCTTCTCCAACTCCACATTCTTCTGTTTCTCCTTCTCTCTCTCTCTCCTTCCTTCTTTCCTTGTTCTCCCTCTCCATATCCTACTGTTTCTCCTCCTTTCTCTTCCTCTCTTTTTACCTCTCCATATCTTTTTAGTTTCTACGAATTCTTATTTTCTCCTTACTTCTTCCCTTCTTTTTCTCCTTCTACGTATCCTTCAGTTTCTTCTTTTTCTTCCCCCTTTCCATATCCTTCTGGTTCTCCTTCTTCTCATTTTCCTTCTATTTCCATCTTTCCTTCTCCTTCTCCATATCCTCTTTTCCATTCTTTTTCTTTCTCTATCTCTCTTTCTCCCTCCCCATATCCCCCTGTCTTTCCTTCTCCCTTTCCCTCTCGCTTCCTTCTTTCTTTCTCCTTCTCCCTCTCCCAACTTTTCCGCTTTTCCCCCCCTCCCTCTCCTTCTCCTTCCTTCTTTCCTTCTCCTTCTCCCTCTCCTTACTTTCTGTTTTCCTCCTTCCTCTCCTTCCTTCCTTCTTTCCGTCTTCTCCTTTTCCCTCTCCGTACCTTTCTACATTTCCTCCTCTCCTCCCCTTCCTTCCTTCCTTCCTTCTTTCTTCTCCTTCTCCCACTCGTACCTTTCCGCATTTTCCTCCCCTCTCCCCCCTTCCCTCCTCCATTTCCTTCTCCCTCTCACTCCTCCTCCTTCTCCCTCACTCCTCCTCCTTCTCCCTCTCTCCTCTCCTCTCCCTCTCACTCCTCCTCCTCCCTCTCACTCCTCCTCCTTCTCCCTTCACTCCTCCCTCCTCTCCTCTCCTCTCCTCCTCTCCCTCTCCTCCTCCCTCCTTCTCCCTCTCACTCCTCCTCCTTCTCCCTCTCACTCCTCCTCCTTCTCCCTCTCACTCCTCCTCCTCCTTCTTCCCTCTCACTCACCTCTCTCCTCCTTCTCCCTCTCACTCTCCTCCTCTCCCTCTCTCCTCCTCCTCCCCAGCCGTCTCCGTCAAAAACACCCCCCAGCCCAGTCCATATTTCATTTCCTTTCTTTAGCGACTCCCCGTGTCTCCCTCAGTCACAGTCACAAGTTCTCGGGGCGTGTTTCGTTTCTCAAAACTCACTAACCTGTTATTTATATAAGAAAAGAATAAAGAGAAGAAGAAGAAGGAGAAGAAGGAGAAGAAGAAGAAGAAGAAGAAGAAAAGATATCAAACTTTCCCGGTTAACTCCAACGTGTCTACAACAAAGTTTACATGCACTGTGTATTATTTTTTTTCTCAGCAGAACTTGCGAAAAAAAAGAAAGAAAATACACACACACACGACACACACCCACACCCACACCACACCACACCCACACCCACACCCACACACCACACACACACACACACACACACACACACACACACACATACACACACACACACACACACACACACATATCTATCTATCTATCTATATATATATATATATATATATATATATATATATATATATAAATTACCCAAAGCTGAAACCTGAAAGAAAAAAACAATAAAACAATAAAACCTTCCCGGACAAACTCGAGAGCGGAAAAAGCGAGGAGAGAGCCAAGCAGTCCGCATCCCATTACGCAAACAATTATGAAATTTCCCGCATTTCACCGACCCTCCCCCCCCACCTCCCCTCCACAGCGCCACCCCCTTCCACCACCCTGTTCCTACAACCCCTTCCCCCCTCCCCGTTCCTGTAGCCCCCCTCCCCTCCCTTCCCCCCCTCCCCCCTCCCGTTCCCGTAGCACCCTTCCCCCTCCCCCTCATCCTCAACCTCCCTCCTCTTCCCCCCCTCCTCCACCTCCCACCTCCTTCCTCCTCGTTCCTGCAACCCCCTCCCTCCTACTCCCCACCTCCCTCCTCCCTGTTCCTACACCTCCCCCCCTTCTACCTCCTTGTTCCTACAGCCCCCTCCCCCCTCCCTCAATTTCCCCCTTCCCCTCCTAACAGCCCCCCCCCCCTCCCCTCCCCCCCTTTCCCCCCTAACCCTTCCCTCCCAACCCACACGCCCACGCCCACGCCCACACCGTCTTCCGAGATTTTCCCTCGGAGGAAATTCAATACAGCGAGGGGGAGACGGATCGGGGGGGGGGGTGTTGACAGGGGGTGAGGGGGGGGTGCTTCCAGATCCTGACGACACAACGCGGATTGCTGTGGAATGCATTCTTTTGTGTACGTGCGTGTACGTATGTTTACGAAGTGTAACGTGTGGACGTGGGGGGGGGGCGGTTCGTGTTTGCGCGTGTGTGTGTGCATGAGAGAGAGAGAGAGAGAGAGAGAGAGAGAGAGAGAGAGAGAGAGATACTTCCAAGCCCCCTACACCAAAAATATCCACAGACTCACTTATTAAAGCTGCAAAATAAATAAATAACTAAATAAATAAATAAAAATAGAAGAAAAAAATAAATAAAATGCCATTCGGTTATCTGAAACATAACTCACAAGCTTTGATCAATCCGTTTGGCTAACAAGAGGTCAAAGGTGAAACGAAAGGTTCTGTTAAGCCTTCGCCTCTCGACAACTTTGCCGGGGCATTGTTAAAGCAGTCGATCTTAATGGACCAATTATCGAGTCATTATCGTACGCACATACATCGATGTGTGTGTGTGTGTGTGTGTGTGTGTGTGTGTGTGTGTGTGTGTGTGTGTGTGTGTGTGTGGTGTGTGTGTGTGAAATGTGAATGTGCGTGTGCGTTTATGAGCTTATACGTAAGTATTCCACCCATATTGACCTACCTAGCTATCTACCCATCAATCTACCTACATTTCTCCCTCCCTCCTTATACACCCTCCCCAACCCCTCACATCCCCACCCACCCCACCCCACCCCACCCAACCCCACCTACTCCCCCCTCCACCCCACCCCAAACCCAACCCAGCTGTTCCGAGAGAGGGAGGGGGGGGGCTGTTCCGGGGCACGTGTTGGCGGCCTTCGTTTTAAAAGCAAGTGCACGTGACAGGGCAATTAGGGCGCCGCGTCTCCTCCTCGTTAACCTAACGATAAACTGCCTACACTCTTCCAGCTGCTGCTCGTCGCGGGATGGACTATAATTATTATAATAATAACTATAATTTCTAGGGCCTGCTGCTTGCGTTATCTATCATTTATCAATTCATTGTTTTTTTAAATAATTATTGTTGTTTTTATTGTTATTATTACTATTATCATTATTATTTTCATTATCATTATCTTCATTATCATTATCAATATTATCATCATTATCATTCATTATCATCTCATTATCATTATTATTAACTTTACCATCATCAGTAATTATCTTCATCCTCATCATCATTATCATCATCACTATCTTAACCATCATCAATATCATTATATTTTATCATTAACACCTTGTTAACCTCTCGCGACCTACACGCATTTCAAATTATTATTATTACCGTTAATTATCCAACAGGCCAATTTATAATAATTAATCATCAGTATAGACCTATATCCTTTATCCAAAAATTATCGACTGAACTATCCAGCCATGATCATCTTCATTAACCGGTAATTATCTTAAAATAAATTACCCAATAATTATCATTTTAATAGTCCAGTAATTATCATATACTTAATCATCCAGAAATTTCCATCTAATTAATTATCCGGCAATCATCATGAACTTAATAATCCATTAATTATCTGGAACCTTATCATCCACTAATCACCATGATTAGATTAATCTAGCAATTATCATGCCCCTGATTATCCACAAATTATTATGAACTTAATCATCTAGCAATTATCACGAACTTAATTATCCACTAATCATGATGAACTTAATCATCTTGGAATTATCACGAACCTAATTATTCACCAATCATCATCAACCCAATTATCCCGTAATGACCATGGCCGTAATTATCTAGCAATCATCACGAACCTAATAATCCACTAATCATCATGACCTTGAATATATAACAATTATCACGAACCAATTTGTCATGACCTTAATCATATAGCAATCATCATAGGCCTATCAATCATCGAATAACCACTACGAACCGCCCACCAACTGCCAATTAACAACCATCACTTAAAAGTCATCATGAGTCACCAAAAATAATAATAATCATCATCGAATATTCATAACTCCTCAAAAATAATAATCATCGATTATTCATTAAAAGTTGATCATCACCAACCGGACAATTATTACGTAATGATCACCACTAAACTGCCAATCACCAAATATTCCACATCATTCACCTGTCAATTTTCAGATAATTAACCTCACCAAACGGACAACTATTTACAAAAAAAAGTCATTAAAAAATTTATATTCACCAACTTGTCTGTAATCAAATAGTCGCGATCATCTTACCAATTATCTATCGCTACCAATCTGTCACTCATGATATCATTATGGTCTTGTCATCGAATGTCAACGAACTTAGCAAGTACAACTTTGCTTGGATAAAAAAAAAAAAAAAAAAAAATGTGTGTGTGTGTGTGTGTGTGTGTGTGTGTGTGTGTGTGTGTGTGTGTGTGTGTGTGTGTGTGTGTGTGTGTGTGTGTGTGTGTGTGTGTGTGTGTGTGTGTGCGTGCGTGCGTGTGCGTGTGCGTGCGTGCGTGTGTATGCGTGCGTGCGTGTGCGTGTGCGTGTGTATGCGTGCGCGTGCGTATACATATGCCTGTACCTGTGCGTTCGCAAGTGCGTTCATATGAGGAAGTAAGGTGCCAATACATCCCAATGACCCCATTAGCGATAAAAACAACCGTTATTTCCTCGGCGTTCAATTTCTAATGTATGCACACACGAGCGTTTACAATCGCGCGCACAACATCCGGGTCTCCACGTGGCCTTCGTCTCACTCTCTCTCTTTC